>VUQG01020147.1:0-12978 GCA_015106755.1 Etia nguti
ACAGTATTTCTCATCCGGGTACTGTAAATGGCAGATGTTCAAGCCACAGTCAAAGGCTTGATTCATCTCTGTGTAACCACATTAAACAATAGCTGATTAAACAGCTTAAAGCACAGTGTGCATGCAGCATGGGCTCATATGTCTACAATGCTTAGTCAAATGTGAGAGTTACAGTCAAATATGTATAATTCAAGCATTTTTAATTCTTATTTTTTGGTTGCTATTACGACACAGTTACATTTTATTTTCATTTTAACTATATTTGTGCAGAATGTAAAGAGTAGCCACACTGCATTAGTTACAGTATTTAGCCATAAACCAGCATGTTACATAAGTTCATGTTGTCTACTGAAGCATATACAGTACATAACACACATAACTCTGTGACAGAGACATGTAGGAAGCAGCTGCTCAGCCAGGGCTTACTGCTGCAAGAACACTTTTATTTTTAAACTGTCTGTTTATTTCAGCAAGAGGAGATCAAATGTGGGGAATGATATGAGCATGTCACAACGAAACTTAAAGAGCTGTTTGAACATTTTAAATGTATGTTTGTCAGTCGTTTACCGGTTTACTGTTTTGTATAGTTAACTAAAGCCGTGCGTTTGGTGAGCACTTTTGATTAGAGAGTTGTAAGGTTAAAGTTTGTGCTGGCAAAGATTTTTATTTTCAACCTTACACTCACCTGAGTTAATCTCCTTGTAATGTGAGTAATTTCAATTTTGACAAGGCAACACAGCACATGAATATCGTGCCACTTGCGATAATGTCAATATTGCACCATTCTAAACACTTAAGCTGTGTGCACGCTGAGGGCAATGTTTGCAGCCAGGGACCTTGTGACTATGGCGAGAGAACCACTAGAGATGGGAAGTGGGTTTGGAGCTGAACTCAACTTCCAGCTGAATATCAGCTTCAACTTAAGTAGCAATTTTGCTTTTCAAAAAGAAAACTATGCTCAAGAAAGGCTGTACGACAAGCTGAGGAATTTCAGAAGAGAAAGGTATACACTGGGGGTGTGCTGCAGTGTTTAGAGAAAAAAAATGAAAAGACAACCTCCACTAAAGCTGGTCATGGTGTGAGCATTAGGCTGAGAGTTGAACACCCTAATTGGAACATAGGAACCAGTTGGGTATTTAAGGCATTTACCATTGTAATAATTAGCATACCCCTGGTACTCTTTGCCCTCAGTGAAAACTTTGCCAGTAACATCCTCAAAATCCCAATTAAAAATGATAGCAATTTTTTTTAAAAAAACATGAAAATTACTTCTGTGCTGTTTAAACTCTGAAATGACTGTGAACACAGAAGCTTTTTTTTTAAAAAAATTGTATTTTGTACACAGACCATTTAATGTAGGCAGTTACTGTAGCCACAGTCTCAGCCTAGTAGATAGAATTCAATTTCACATCACATGATCTCTTTTTGTAAAGCTATCAAGCAAGACTCTTTTTTTTAGCCAGCTTTATGAACATTGTGTAACCTGTAAATTTTTGTATATAATTTCAATATAGAATTTAATATACTGACAGACCAAAAGCCACTGAAATTCCTCATGGATTTCTTAAATTCACTGACTACAGCAGAAATTAGGTTAACAATTCACAGTATAGTAAATGACTGAATGAGCATGTGAGTCTTTATACTGCAGGCAGTAGTTGGCTATTCTGAGTTTTCCAAAACTAATCGTGCAATGAATTTGCAGCTACACCGCTGAGTAAAAACACTCCATTTGGACATTTAACTCTGGTTAGCTCCTCCTAACAAAACAGCTTAAATGATTCAATGCTGGAAATTACACAATTCTAGGGGAAGCAAAAAGAAACTGCCAATGTTTTGATGAAAAAGGCAGAGAGCAATTGGCTTTATTTCTTTATTCTGGGAACCGTTATGATCTGATTTTATGCCGAAGACGGCATGAGCCTGTGAAACAGCAGGGCACAGTCAAAGGAGCTGGTTAACTTGCTGAGAAGTTGGATTCAGCCTGTTGCCTGCAGCTCTTCATCTACACCTCAGTGTGGAAGCTCCTTCTTGTTCCACTTCACCCTGCATTATCTTAGACTGATTCACTGTTAAAATTGTAGAAAATGCCAGTTTTTTTGTTTTGTATGCAGTTTCGGTGATATAAGATCGCTTACAAACACACTGCAAAGTTCCCCTCTGACTACTTCATAATACAAATGCATTTAAGTATTGCTGTTTTAAACGTTCTCAATGTGATTTCTTTTGAAATCCTGAGTGTTTAATTTATATTATCATGGCTTAAAGCATTTTGTATGAGGGACATCAGCTTGTCGTACTGTAAATATTGCAGCATGTTTATGATAGCGGCATATTCTCAATCACCATTTGGCAATAGTGTTAGTCACTAATTTAGTTTAATCACTAAATTTATTTTAACATTTTAATTAAGTTTCATTCATTTCATTTTTTTAAATTTTTATTTAATATGCATTTAATTGTAATTTGCAGATTTAATTTCAAGGACATCAATTTAGTTAAAACTTGAGACTTTCACTATAATCTTTCACTTTAATTTGGATTTGTCCGCTGTTTATCACATGTTAGGAATGTTTCCAAAAAAGTTTGGACACTGTGTAAAATTAAAATAAAAACAGGATGCAATGATTTACAAATATCATAAAATCAGAATTTATTCACCATAAAACAAAGAAAATCTATCCAGTGTTTTAATCAAGACATTTTACTATACAAAATAAAAGCTCAGTTTGATTTTGATGGTAGTAATACATGTCAAAAATGTTATGATTGGGGGCAACAAAAGTCTTCAAAAGTATTTGGTAACAAAAATAAACAGCTGGAGGAACATTTTGAAACTAATTAGGCAAACTGGCAAGCGTCAGTAACATGACTGGTTTAAAAAGAGCATCTTAAAGAGGCAGAGTTTCTCAAAAGTAAAGATCAGCAGAGGTTTACAAATCTGCAAAAAACTACATCTACTGTACAAACTGTGGAACAGTTTCAGAATATATCATCATCTACAGTAAAAAAAATAGTATCAAAATACTTCTGTAGAAATCTCTGTGTGCAAGGAACAAGGATGAAAGTCAGTATTGGATCGTAGTGATCAGGCCCTCAGGCAGCACTGGATTAAAAACAAACACTATTTTATCATGGAAATCACTCAGGAATACTTCCACAAATAAACATCGTCTGTGAACACAATCCACTGTACCATCCACAGATGCAGATTAAAGCTCTATCATGCAAAGAAGAAGCCATATGTGAACATGAGCTAGAGCTCATTTAGAATGGACTGAAGCAAAGTAGTCAGACAAAGTGAAATTTGAAATTCTATTTGGAAAACATCATCTGAACTAAAAAGGGGATTTACTATCAACACTCAAAAGCTGCATCTCTGATGGAATGGGGGTGTATTAGCACCTGTGATCTGGCAGCTTTTACACCTAGAAAGGTGCCATCGACTGCGAAACATTAGTACAGGTTTTGGATTCAACATATGTTCTCATACAGATAATTTTAGGCAAGGCCTTGCATAAACAACATACTGCAGCCTTTCACCAACTGAAAATATCTGGTAGCCTTTGCGTGATAAAACAAACAGATACAGCTGGACTGTTGAGCAGCTAGACTTCTCTATCAGAAAATAATGGGTACATTCCTCTCCCAAAAATCCAGCAGCTGATCGCCTCAATATCCAAACATTTACGTACTGTTGTTAAGAGAAAAGGTGAAGCTAAAGAGAGGCAAACATGGCCCTGTTTTTTGAGATGTGTTGCTGTCATCAAATCGAAATGTCCCTACTTTTTTTTTTTCTTCAAATGGTGCATTTTCTCAGTTTGAATATTTGATATTTCGGTCATGCTTTCTATTATTGCTCGGTAATAAAGTGCTAAAAGTAGTGTAAAAAGGCAAAAATAAAGTTGTAATAATGTGGTGATTTCTAAATTATTGCTGCTCAATTACCAAAGTAATAACCACTGAATATCGAGGTAGTATCGTGGCACCAACAGTGGTTACATTTGAGTAACATTATACTATATAACTGGATAATAAGGGCCGAAAAACTGGGAGTAATAATGTGGCTACACTGCTCGGTAATAAAGTGGTAATAGTAGGGACGCACACTCACTATTGACTTAATTTCATCTAAATCCATAATAAATCAAAATAATTAGTGTACTTTTTTGTTTTTTATTTTTTCATCCATAGAAGCACATTATCTAACGTGTAAATCTCTAACATCCAATGAATCGAGCAGTCTCTGCATGTGTGTGTTGCTGTACTTTTTCTGAGAACCGATTATCCAGGCATACTGCTGGGGACTCAAGTAAGTGCACCCTCAAGTTAGAGGTCGGCGGTCTCATTTTAGGTGCCTTCTCGCTGTTGCTAGGCAATGGGTGTAGCCTGTCACTCTAGTTGCTAGGCATCATCACAATCAAAGGCAAATTATTTCATGTGATGATGTCACACCTAGTATTGTAGGGTATGGTGACTCAGAGAAGTGATTTTTTTTTTTTTTTTTACTGAGCATTTTAAAGAACCATTACTACCTCAATGAGTTGTCACAGCTACTGTCAAATTACAGCCACTCAATGCCAATTGTTTTATTGGCGGGCATTTGACTCTTGCCTTACACAGCGTATATTCAGCTTTCAGAGTGTTTACATCTGATGAGAAGCAAGAAGTGCAATGTGTCTGCCTTCAGCAAACATTAGGTGTAAGCATGCAAAATATTAGCGATTCAGTGACTGATATTCCTTGTAGGTCGGAGAATTGAGAGGATTTTCGGTGTGTTTGTTTTTACTCGAGGCCCCACAGCTGCAACAGAGCAAATAATGAGAAGCAAACATGATTTCCCCTTGCAGCAAAAGTAAAAAGTCAAGACATGGTTAATGAATGTCACAGAGCAGTGATTGCCCTACTGTACAACCCTTCACCACATTAGTAACTCCACACTGGATTGATTTAATTAAATGCTTTAAAACCACATTCCTACACTCTGAAGTTCCAGATTAGGACGCTAAATTGCAAAGAAATGCTTTTTTGGATAATCCTTAACTTTTGTTAGCTCTTTGTGTTTGTCCTTAAAATGCAATTTCATATGGTCCACATACAAAACATAGAGTAGAGATAGTGCTACGTACAAGGAAAAGCTAAGATTTTCAAATTAAGTAGTCTAAAAATAGACTAAAGAGAAAATAAATTGTCTTTTCAATGTAAATCGGGGTTCTCAGCCATTCTGTGTATTTGCAATGTATTAAACTCTCAATGTAGTAAGAAACAAATGAGAATGAAAGCAAAGAGTGTATTGTGCTCTTCGGCGTCACATTATCCCTTGGGCATGTCCTGTGATTTCTGCTGATTTGTGCTGGGAAGAAGGGGAAATCTTTGACAAAATTTTTATGGTCTTTAGAAGCTCTGAGATCAGACTCCAGCTAAAAAAGCTCTTTGTAGAAAACTATGTGCTTTACACTTGTTCTGATTCTCATAATGCCCTAAGCAGCATTTTCCAACTTTCTGTTTAAGACATTCTTTGAAATGAAGCTGGGATCTGTTATTTATATGGTTTTGTATTGGTTTTTATTTGGGGTTTTTTTAATTTGGAAAAAAAGTGAGCAGTGTTATCAAGGGCCAGATATATAAAAGATTTATTTGTTGTTCCTGTTATTAGGTTTTAAGACTGTAAAATGTCATATAAAGGATAAAGATTACAAAAAGACTGTTTGAAATTTTTTAACAAGCGATAAATAATTTTGACCTTTATTACTTTATGACTGTAAGATATGAGTTATTATTTTTGTATTAGACTAAACAGAGTAATAAACAAAAACTAGTTGCTGTTCTATCACCCAAGACTTGGACTGATTGTAATAAAACAAAAACAATGCACGACAGTCTGTCCGTATACACTGTAACTGACTAAATGCAATTATAATTCAATTATACCTACGTAGTTTATTATGGTAGAAGCATATTATTAAGATGTACTAATACATCACCTACCAAGAGTAGATTATCATTTAATTTCCTGTCAGATTCTCAAACATTCATTCTGCATCTTCATTAGATGTGCAAAAAGATGAAATTCAAATGACGGACATCAAGTTAGCTAAAGTAAATGAAACATGATTTAGTTGGCCCACATCCATACGCTTTGGTTTTACAAGTAATGGATCAATGAGCCTTTCCGCCAGTTTGTGTGTGAACATAATAACCGCATGTGTGACTTTGCACTGGAAACATGATGAATCTTCATTCATAATGCACTCCTACACACTGTCAGTGACCTCTTCCACTTACATCTCACCATAAAAACAAGGGTAATAAGGCTTTTTTTTTTGAGTGTGTGCGTGTTCATGCGTGTGTGCATGCCCTCTTTACTCATAATCAATGACGTAACCTTGACTATGGTTCTAGCATGCTAGTACTTTTCTCAACTAAATAGATTACATTAATTTGTTCTGGCAACTCTTCAACCCAGTTTAAAGGAAAGATGTAAAATAACAGGAGCAAAGAGAGGAAAAAGTAGTAGTCCGGAAACATCAGGACACCAACATGATGTAATCACCTTGAAGAAAGAGCAGATGTGGTGAGTGGTCAATATAAAATATCACCTTCCTAATACAAAGGTACTTGGGAGTTCTCCTTCATCTGCTCCATAAACCTGATTTATTGTGGACTCGGCCTTTCACACCCACTGGCACGTCACTGCAAAGCGCCTTCCCTCCCACATTGATGTGGAAACTGATGCTTGAAATGACACCTCCATAAAGTCACAGAGTGCGACTAGCTGGGTTATATCATGGGTTATAAATAAATAAAGTCAGAGTCAGATGACACATACATACACGCATTCATCCACACACACCAAACATGTACCACAAATAGGTGTATACTTTCATAATAAGTAGGGCACCAACCAGTGATTATTATGAGGATCTTAAATGCCAGAAATGAAAGACAAAAAAAATCACTGTTCACTAAAGCCAATGGGATGTGATTGATTAAATGATTAAAGAATCATTTGGTCTTTAAAATGTCTGAAACAAAAAAAAGGGTCACAAAGATCATTGAGGATTCATGAAGAATTTCTGATAAGGCTGAAATACTTCCCAGTCTGAACAAGAATTTCATTTTCTCTGATTCTCTTAACATTACTTATCAGATTCCCTCTAATGTTTGCTCTAATGATAATATTCTCAGAAGTTATTCCTTTAATTTGCTTCCAGAGACAGTCTCACAGGTGCATAAAGCCCTCAAACATTTAAAAGTCAGGAAGTCTGCAGGTCCTTTTAACCTCAAACCTTTACTTTTTAAAGCTAGCAGTGGATTTTATTACTCTGCTTTCGCCATATCTTTTTAATCTCTCTGTGGTAACTTATACAATTTATCCAGACAAAAATCTCTACACAGCAAGCAACATTGAGCTTTTTATTGGCATCTATAAGGCTTTTGACTCTGTGGATCAGTTTTAAACTAAAGACTTGAAGACCCATGTAGGAAGGCTTTGAATAATTTCCTGTTGGGCAGATTTCATTGCAATCCCCCAGAGTACCACTTGTACTTTGTCATGGACTGATCCTTCTATTCATATTGATTAAAATATTTGAAATTCAAATTTCAGCTTTTTCACATATATGTCTACTTTGCAACTGCCCCTAGTCAGGTTGTTTAAGTCCCACTACAAATCAATACTCCACAGAATTCCCTGTGTGATTTAAAACCCTGTGTTCTTCTCAAATGCTAAACCGTCCACTGAAATTCACTGAAACTTTCATTTATCAGTACTTTTCCTGTATATCAGATATTTTTCATGTTCATTTTTAAAATCACTATTGTGGCTACATAGTGCTTTGTTTGCCATTACTGATATCTTATCAGTGGAGGCGTTTGTGGTCCTAGAATCATGTGAATCAGTTGTAAATTTAAACACTTCGTGAGGGCTGAGCCTTAATCCTTTCCAATGTCTGATCCTCATCATTATACAGGACATACACAACTACCAGCTACTGACAGGTGAGATTAATTAATACTGTTACAAAGGTGTCAGTCATGGGAAGGGGGTGGAAGATGAGGTATATATCCTATTAGAAACAGTCATTCCTTGGAGCACTAAACGTGGGTACGTAATGGGACTGAAGAGATTTTTGAAAAGAGTCAAACTGTGATGGGTGGAAAGGGTCAGCGCATCTCCTGAGGATCAGATTTTGCGAGATGGCCATGTTCTGCAGAAGTTAGTAGCTGTCAAACGTTGTCGAAGGAAGGAAAACCAATGCATAGGTCACAGGGATGTGGGCATAGTGATGTGCATGGGAAGTAAAGGCTGGCTCTGATCTCTAATACTGTCACACTCCGAAAGCTGTTGAGAAATGGTTAGAGGAAGCACC
This sequence comes from Etia nguti, assembly GCA_015106755.1. Classification (NCBI taxonomy): domain Eukaryota; kingdom Metazoa; phylum Chordata; class Actinopteri; order Cichliformes; family Cichlidae; genus Etia; species Etia nguti. Next base: position 8,373 of record VUQG01020147.1, read on the forward strand.
AAAGACTTCTAGGCATTGACTTGTTTTCAGTTCGATCTACCTTCTGTGCTGTAAAAACAACCTTACAATGTGACTGCTGCTAAGGTGTTAGTGCCTAATGCTACAAGATGCCTTTAGAGTCTTTGTTAGTTTTACAAGTCAAATATTATGTAGCTGATTTGTATATAACCTTCATAAGTAATTAAATGTCTCTTTGCTTTGCCTGTCGGGCATTTCTAGTCTTGTCAGTGATGCTGTGATCATCAAATTAACAAATACACAAGCGGTTGGATTTCTCCCTGTGATACTTTTTTTTTTCATAAAATCTTTAGCACTAAATACCTTTGATAAAGATTTTATCCAGCAGTGATTAAATTAAAGAACCAAAAAGCTACAAGGCAATCATATTTGATTTAGCTATTTGCGCAAGCTTTTGCGTAATTCAACAGTTCAAGAAAGCATCATTGTAACTGAGCAGAATTGATTAGATAAAATCAAATTGAGTATTCAGTTTGGTTAGCTCATAAGATAGAGCATATTCCTAAACATAAAGGATTTGTTCTTAGCCCATTAACACTTTAACACAGCCCATTAACATGAGAAAGAAAAGTCTCTATTCACATTTGACCTTTCCGTGTCAAACTCCGACGGCAAACTCATCAAAAAACACCAAAGCAAATAGAGTTAGACACACTGGAGTCTCAACATGAGGCGTGCAGAGACAGAGAGATTCTGATAGATACAGCTGGCATTACTGAGGGAACAACGTATCTTTGGGGAAGCTCCTCAGGAGAGACACTGATGATTCCTATTTATGTTTTGTGAGAGTCTTCACTACAGGTATATTCACTGACACAATTTACAGACACATCAACCGGCAAATCCGAGTCACATGTATGGCAGGGAGGCATTTTGCTCCAAGTTTAATAGAACCTTCATCTTTTTAAAATACACTCGGCGTACAGAGTAAGTGACTCAAATGTGTTTTAGCCATAGCTATTGTGATTCACATGACAGATTTAAAGTGACTTTAATTCAATAGATGATGAAACAAGAAAACCAAATTACTCAACAGCATAATCTTTTAAACCTACACTGACACATTCATGCAGTCGCCTTTTATTGCATTAACTCCTTAAGGAAATGAGTTACTATTGGATGTAAGAACATATAGTAGGATTGTGTTTACAATAGAATCTCACCGGTAGTGTAAGAGCTTTGGGTTTTCATCACTTGATATAAGCAAGTCTATAAAAATGTGTGTACACATTAAGCAGGTCAGACCAGTCACAATAAACAGTGAAACTTGAGCTTGTTCCAAGCTCAAGATCTACTGGGCTACATTTAGTTTATTTATTAAAAAAAAATTATTCTAAATTTCCAAAGCATGGTTGTACTTTATTATACTTATATACTTATACTTTATTATCAGAAATTCAATATTTGAGCAAAGAAAAAGAAAAGTTGTACGAGTCTGGTTAAAACACCAAACACATCCAGTCAGTAAAATAAATGATCTCCTTACCTTAATGAGAGGGTATGCCAGGGTTGGCTGGGGATCATGGGTGTTGAGTCAGGTCCAGTGTGAAGCTGGTTAAATCTTCTCACACGTGTGGTAGTGCTATGAAAACCAGTAGAGTTGAACATGCATAGCCACTGGTAAACGCTGGTGTATACTACGCGCTCAAGCGCTCCCTCACTGAGTGAGCCGATCTGCACACAAGTCGGCAGCAGCAGCAGCCCAGCAGCTGTGCTCAGGGAGATCCAAGGGAGATCCAAGAGTCGTCAGATAGAAACAGACATGCTGCTGCCTTGTGCTGCCGGTCTCTGCTCTCTCGAGCGCTCTCCTCTGTCTCTCAGGTCTGCAGCTCCCACTCTCTCACCAGTCTCTGTTGCTCTGCTCTGTCTCTCTCTCCCCCCTTAAATCTCGCTCTTGTACACACATGCATTTTCCACACTGGATCTGCTGCCTCACACATGCACACATCTCTCTCAATTTTTATGTTCCAGCGTTTTTCTTCACACACCATGTTCTCTTTGTAGTTACCCCAAATAGTCTTTAATGGTTTTAACGTAACTATATGTTCTGCTTCATTCTAGTTACTTTTCCCTCTTTACGATCTCTGCTCCCAATATTTTTTTCTGTTATCACATTTTCACTTTCACCATCCCCTTGATGCACATTTAATTTTAGAGATTTAACATACTATACAGGAGAAAGACAGAGGCACTGAAGAGAGAAAGATGAAAACAGAAAGTTAACCGTGAGAATGCAAAGGCACAATGACACACAAACAAAATGAATATCTTGATGTGGGGAGTTCTCCAGGGTGGACTGGGGCACAGGTTTGACTTTGAAGTGCAACTGAAAGCAAAATGCCATGCTTAATGTTCGCTCGCTTAGCACAGTTTATTGCTACCAGCAAAGTCACACTAGTGTGGGTACATTTGCTCCCCAAGTTGCTTGAATAGAATTTCACAAGGTACCATCTTGCGATGAGGTCCCAAAAGCTGCAACAACATAGAATCTGCAGACCACACTAATAATAAATTCTTTACATTTTTATACAAAAGATAAAAATACATGTTAGCTGGAGTTAAAACGCATGAAAATTTCAGAAGATTGTGTAACGGGGGTGTAAAGTGGGAAACGATCAGTTTCCAGTGCCCCTTATTCAACATTCATTGGTCTGAGCGGATCCATCTCAGCAATAGCAACATCATCATGTTAACAAAATCTATCCACATACAGGCAGATATATATACATCTGCCAAACTACTCTCTGTGCTACTTTTAGCTACAGCAGGTGTCTTCAGATCCACATTTTGCCACTATTACACATACACAGAAAGACAGACTGAAAACAATGCCAGCAATGCTGTCGCAGCTGGTTGAGATGTCACATCCGTCTTCATGACTTGAATGTGTGACATGCCATATTGATTGGCAATGGCATTACAGAAGTTTTCCAGTCTTTTGCCCTTGACCTCACTTTTTTAATATGCGTTGCTTGCAGTGTATTGAAAATGTAGTTATGGTTATGAAAAGATAATATTTCTCAAATTAAAATTTCATAGTCTTTTTTTCTTTCAGCTGTTCGCCACAGCAGATCATCTCCCTATGAGTGAAGTATGTGATCTATGCTCCTTCATACGTTCTCATGCCGGACAAAAAAAAATCTAAGGACAAATAAGCAAAAAACAACATAAGTCTGCCAGCCAAAAGGCCGGTTCGAAAAGGCGGACCCAAAAGCAGACTCAACAGACGGAAGGTTTCACAGGAATGCAAGGTTTATTTCATCTTTTTCTCAAGAGACTGAATCACAGGGGCAGGAAAGAGACTAGAGTGAGGAGTTTACTGAAACAGGAGGGAGAGGTGAGTTAGCTGTTGAAGCGATTATGGAAATGACAAGAATTCTCCTTACTTTGTTTGGCAGAGTTGTGGAGCTTTGAGGGGGAAGGGGAGCGTCCAGGTAAGTGTTGAGGTGTCCAAACAGAGAAGGATCCAGGAGGGGAATTCCTTCAACAGGTGTTTGTTGGAGCAGAGAGCCAGGCAGGTGAGTGATCTGGGGAATCCTGAGCTCTGAGAGCAAGTGAGCAGATGAGTGGTTCAGGAGCCGCGGATGTTGCAAGAATGGCGAGTGGGACAATGATCCAAGGAGTTATTGAAATGTAGGAAAATATGTCCTTAGGAGTGGAGACTTTAGCACAGGGAGACAGAATATTAATACTTGGAAAACAAACTTGAACTTATACATGGAGACTGATTTACCACTGGGAGTAGCAGACGATCTGGCAAAGAGTGAAAGTCAGCGCTGGCCTTAAAAGCAGGACCGCTGATTGCTGACAATTGCTTGCAGGTGAGACTGGGTCGGCCCTGGTGGTAGACTCTGCCCCAGACCGGCGAGGCCAAGGTGGAGGAGCCAAGTGGAAAAATAACAGAAACACAACACTTCCCCAGATCATGGCAAAATCAGCTTTTTTTTGTATGGAGTATTTAGTCAGACTTTTTCCACATTTCAGATCCAACCTTGATCCATAAATATCTGACAGCACTGAATGTGGTTTACCTGCTTGAGTTATCGGAGTCATACACACAGACCTGTCTGTAAGATGTTATTAATCAGGCTCACTGGTTTGACAACAGGAGCTGAAGTAATGTTTGTTGCTTCCAGCTGTTTCAGTTAATTAAATATGGCATGTGACACAGCATACGAAAGCATTATCCATAAGTATTAACTATTTCTAATCAAGTCTGGGGCCTGGATCTCCTCCATGCCTTCTTCATGCCTTTTTTCTTCTCTCAACAGGTGATCCAGGTGATTTTTTTAAGTGCCCTTTCTCGCTGTCCCTCTTCCCCTGTTTTTCTCTCCCTCCCTTTCTTTCTTTCTTTCTTTCTTTCTTTCTTTCTTTCTTTCTTTCTTTCTCCCTTTCCTATCCCCCAGTCATGTCTGTCCCGTCTGTAACAACTGAAAATAAAATAAAATAAATAAATAATAATAACAAAGGTCAATCAAATGGACCAATACGGCAAGGCCGCGATGATCCACTTGGTAAAGTAAATCCGTTGGGTATCTTTGTTGGCCTTCAGACAACAATTCTGACGGCTAAAGAACCAAACGGGACA
>VUQG01020149.1:18830-34186 GCA_015106755.1 Etia nguti
GGGGGTTGTATATAGGCCACTGTCAGTGAGTGAACAGTGAGACAGTGGAGTCATTTGTATTTGTAACAGTGCACGTGACACCCTGCAGGAAACACCTTGCAGTCAGATTTTGGACTCTGCTGTCACTGGCTCGTGCTAACACTGACCTCGTAGCATTTCTGCACACTGTTAAAATATGCAAGAAAGTGTGTGTGTGTGTGTGTGTGTGGGCACAAGCAATGACACAAACCCCTTCACACACACAAGCTGTAAAATCAGGCAAAATCAGCAGGCATCGCCAGCCGCTGCTTAGTCAGGGAAAGGAAAAGTAAAAAACCTGGGACTTTTTTTACGTTTGGCTCCTGATCTTTGGATTCAGGTGTGTTCGCGCGTGTGTGCTCTTCCACGTCGCGGTACGTGCGGTTAGATTGCATCCTGCGGCGGCTCCCCGGAGATGCCACCCCGATGGCACGAGATCCAATCTGGTCAAGCTTAGCTTGGAGCCCTCTGTGTCACTCACTTCCCTGCGAAACGCCTCTTGGTGCTGAGCAAACACATCTCGCCTGCACTCATTAGCCCAGCCTTAACACTTCTTCTTCCTCCTTCTGCTGCTCGCTCTCTTTTCCCTCCCAACACATTTCCCCTCGTATTACCCTCCCTCACTAAAACGACAGAGTCAATCCTTTGCTTGGAATCAAATCATCTCCCTCCTGCGCTCATGTGTCTATAATGCCATCGCATGTCAGTGAAATGTCTCAGTACTCTCAGCATGCAGATGTGGACCTGGACAGGTGTGTTTTCTGATGAGATTGCTCTGATTTTATGGTTTTGTTTCCCTCCAGTTACACAGTGAAGCTGCTGCTGGAAAAGCGAAAAAAAAAAGAGTCAATTTTCAGGGCACAAAGGACAAAAACACAGGAAAAACCTGACGCTGGGCCTTTTGGAGTGAATCAAAAACATCTTTAACATGTATTTTCACATGTTACATATACAGCAAGATTTTTGAAATTCATTTTTTGAATGATGTAGTGATGCTAAAACTGTTTCTTAGTGGTATAAACCATACCACTAAGAAACAGTTTTGACAACATGTAGGCATACAGGGAATGATATATGGGGGTTGTAAATATTATGTTACTCTGGACCTCTGACCTCTCCTTCAAGGTCAAATAAGGTCAAACTTTCATAAAATCTTATCTTTAAAACTGCGTGTAGATGTCTGCTGCCTTTTTTATTGGCAACATTTTTTTATTTTAACTTTGTTATGTACAGTGCCAGGATATAACAGTTTAAATACATAACAACATGTTCAAGTTTCCTGAAAGAAGTATCACTGTTTTTGGAAAGGAAAATAAACTTGTGATCAAAACGCTTGATATTTATTACTAAACATTTAAACTAACTTTACTAAACAATGTGGTGTAGCCACATGAATAAAATAATAATTGTACTCAAAATTATGTCAGGTGTATTAAAATGAGTTTCAACAGGGCTAATAACAAAAGCCTGCGCTTTGCATTTGTTTTTACTGCAATACAGTATGTTTTAAAAAAGGGAAAAAAGGCAGTACAATGAATATATACAAAATACTAGGAAAGGAAAAAACTACATAGCAAGAAATAATATTAGTCAGACACGCCATTAAAAACCCTCCAGAAGGCTCTAAGGGCACACACAGTAGAGGAATCCAGTTATTCAGTCACCCACATGGGTCAAAGAAGCTGCAACCTTTATTTGTACCAGGCTGTAAACATTATTTTAAACATGGGAGGCTGTGGGAATTTACCACATTGCAGTTCCTCAAGTGGCCACTAGAGGAACTGCAGTTTTTAACTCTTCACTGCTCCAGAGGTTACCCATGGTAACAATGATATCACAACTCACTCATCGTGTGATATATGATAGACTCAGTATATAGTAAGACAGTTATCTAAGATTCGTGGCAATATTAGTACAGAAGAAGAAAAAAAAATGGCCGTCGTGTACATGTATCATATTGATCCAGTATATTGATGCATCTGTTCAGTTAGTTAGCTCTCGATTAGCTTTCCTCTTAAGCCTGCTGTCATTATACAATGTGTTTATATTGCTGTATCAATAGCTTGTCCCTGCCCCATTCGCTTATCACAGTGTTGACTCCCATTGTCATGTGGCTGATAAGTAAATGAGACCAAACGACTGTAAAAATGCTCAGTTGTGCGGCAGACTCACTTTATCGATTACTATTTTTTCAGTCATTGTTTGACTGCCGTATCACCCAGTACATTTTTCAAAAGGCAGAAGAAGAAATAGAAATCTCAGTTTACTGCTATTGACATCTCATTTCTACATTGTGCCTCTGCCGTTACAATCACATCTACGGTTGTAGTACTGTGAATAGGAACAAAGCCGATGTCAATATAAATGGAGTTTAAGTTGAGCAGTTGGTTTGGTGTACAAAGATCTCTTTGATTTCTCTCTGTAGCGCCGTAGTACCCAAAATATCCTCCAGTGCAGGGTTTGTTCTCTTGTATAGAGTTCCCTCGCAGATCTTAAATCTCTCTTTAGCCATCATTGAAACTACTACAGCCAACTGCCTGCCAGGGTCTGGTGAAGATAACAGTCTGGGCATGCTCAGAAAACCCCATGAGATAGTCATCAAGCATCTTCTGAGAGTCAGGCTTACACAATATGCTGGTAAAAGCACAGCGGTATATGTGAATAACTATACAGTTCTGCTGTCATTTTTTAATACAGTATTTGTACCCTTAAAATAATGTGGTAGGTTTGTCAAAGTTGTTATAATAACCACTGAGGAATTACCTTCGTTTTGACTCAGTGTGTCACCTTCCTCAGAATGCTCATTTTCAGGTCTCATGTTTAAGATATAATATATAATTAATTAACAGCAACACCTTTTAGTTTACACACCACATATCGGTCCCCATTGGCATCCTTTAGCTGGGAATAAAAGGCACTGCAGTGGAAGCAATTGACCACAGAGTGATGAAAATGTTTCACTGTGCACTGAAAAGCAATTACGAACTGAAGAGTAGCATGATTCCTGTCAACAATGTCCATTTAAATCCCTGTTAACATCTGATGAGCAAATCTAATACAGCCAGGAGGTGAAGCATGTTTCCACCTGCGTGTTCATCACTGACATGTTGAACATAAGCAGAAACTAGAATGTGCATGGTGTATGTCAGGGAAGCGGAGAAACATGATTTTAATGTGCAGATTAAAAAAAGCTTACTAAATTTAACCCTGTATGTCTCTACTGTTGCTAATGTTCTGATATCTATGAAATCAGAAGCGACTGAGCTTGAATTGTGGCAACTTCTTGGCCTAAAAAGTTAAGCCAACCTAGAAGTGCCAAAAAAGGAAAAAACTGCAGTTCCACAAGTGGCCACTTGAGGCTTGCTTCAGCAGCAAGTCAATCCCCATGTTAGAGTGGCCAACTTGTTTGGTTTTTTTTCCTGGTTACATTTTTTAAACTGTGTTAGGGCTTTAAGTAATACACGGCCCATTTTGAGTTAGCCCTTATTCACATGGGCCTGAAGAAAAATTGGTGATCCCCTGTAACCTGTGCTTGCTAGGGAAAATGGTGTATTCACAGAGCAACCATTCACCTGGTTGGTGAATGGTTGCTGATGGTTGTAGGTCGTCACAAGGTGAAATTGGTTCTCAAGAGGATGATGCACCAAAAACCTTGCGATTGGTTTGGTCTCTAACAGATTCCCACAGTCACATGTTGTTTGCATGAAAGATGCTGACTTGTCTGCATCTTGTCTGCAAGTATTGGCCAACTACTTGCCAGTTGGTGTTAAAACATAAAAGTAAAACCAACAAGCTTTTTGAGGATCATTTTCACTGCTGTTCTGTAGGCAATTGGCAATGGCTTGCAGACTTGTGGTTGTCTTCAATGACTACAGCAATCTGATAGCAAACAAACCAATCATGAGGGGGTAAACCTCTTTGCAACCACTTTTCACCTGGCAGTTGGTAGCAACCACTCAACAACCATTCAGGGAATACAGATTTTTCCTCAGCAATCAGAGGTTACCAGGGGGTCACTGACTGCCTGTATGACTGCAGCAATGGATTTAACAGACAGCCAACAACCACAACCAACCACTAGCCAACCGCTGGCTGTAGATCTGGAGGTAGAGTGCTGTGTCAGCAAATTAAAAGGTGGTGGTTCGCTCCCTGATCCTCGAGTCTGCATATCAAAATAACCCCCAAGTTATCCCAAGCGCATCCATCGGAGTGTGAATGTTAGCTGAGGTGTGATCGGGTGAATTAGACTTGTAGTAGAAAGTTCTCTGAGTGCTCAGTTAGAGTAGACGAGTGCTGTGCAAGTATCTGTCCATTTGCCATTTTTCAGATGGTTGACAGCCTGTTTCTTGACCTAGGTGACTTACTAGGATCTTAAAACCTCCATTCAAGTCACTTTGAAGTGTTGGTTCCCTTTGGAGCATTTTAAATCACTTATCTGACAAATAACATATTTTGTTTTGTGGTTAAATGTCCAAAATGCTCCTTGACAGCCAAGCTGGTGGGCATTGGCTGAAAACTTTACTCAACCCTCTTGTCCAAGATATGGGCACTACTTCGTGTAAAAAAACAAAAACAATGCTGGTTCCAAAATATGTTACACTACAAGTGGTAACATTCATTTTTAACTCCCTATTTTTGATGTCAGCAGGTTTTTATTCCACATCCATTCAAGTGTTCCTCCAAACAAACTACTTAAACCAGATTTGAGCGCTTTCTAAAGCTTTTTTTTTTCTTTTTCGAATCCAGATATGACAAATTGCCACTGGATGCCAGCTCTAGCAGTGAAATAGCACATTTTAAAATCCTTCACACCAAAGAAGGATATCATATATTTTAGCACGTAAGCCAAATGATTGATGAATTCCTTTTAGTCTATATTTTCCACTAAAAAACACATTATATAAAGTTATAGTGAATTTATTACTGTCAGCAGGCTATATGGTAGTGATCCATGTTCAGCTCTTTATTTCCCCGGGGCTTCATTAATAATGCAGTCCCACAATTCTTTGCATCTGAGAGCTTGTCGGGAGGCACATCACGCCATGATTACCAAACAACCCATAATACTATCTTTCATGATAAGAAACAAAAACCAAACCAAGTAATGTGTTTTCCTCCAACGCAAACACATTCTCAAATTCTTTCACACACATACACACACACACACACGGGCCGGTCCCCGGGAGGACGCACATGTCCCTGCTGATGCAACAAAATGAGGAAACTGGGCGGGGGGAGACCGCGGGGGAAGAATATGAGGTGATAAGTAGAGCGGGCGGTGGAGAGATAAGCCCCCTGGGTCTTTCTAATTATCTGTAAGGATCAGCAGTGCTCAAGGATGCATAAGGGGAGGGATTTGACTGCCAGATCCACTGGGTAGGAAGGCCTGATTGGATCGGTCACCTCTTACCATACACCCCGATTACTCACAACGCCTGGAACCGAGACTCATTAGACACAGATGTCCACACGCATGCAGATGAATGGCGGCAGGTGGAAATTCGCAGGGTTTCTCTGACAAACACTTAATAACCATGCCTTTCTGAAATGGCTACAAACAAGAAACAACTTTCTTCTGTGCTTATTATGGAGTCCTAAACATGTCATTTTAACAAAACAAGCATAAACGATTCTGCCAGGTTGCGCTGCGAATCAATTTCGTGCAATCAGGATTTCATTTTCTTTGCTACGAGCAGCCTTATTACAAACAAACGGGATGAAATGGCGTGCTGAAATTTAAGCATTTTTGTTACTTATTTGTGTGCATGCGTGCGATGTCAACAGAAAAGTGTCCCCTTTTCCGTATGAAAAGTAGCCAGTGGGCAGAAAAGTCTGTCAGCTTCTCACCGAGATAATTACCCTCTGTGATTAAAAATTATAACTTCTCAGTGTCACAGCGAGCAGCAGACAAATTACAGGCATTACTGTGAATGCTGGACTGAGTGAGTGTATGGCTTGGTGCTCAGCTGATTCAAATAAGGATCAGATGTCCTGATTGTTCTTTTTTTTTTCCCCCTCTCCTCAGCCTGTTTGCTTTCTCTCTTCCTTTCTGTCCGCTTCACCTGTCGAAGTCACGAGGCCGCTGAGCTGCTGATGAAACCCATCATTACCGTCCTCTCGGCTGCCCGCAGGCCATCCTAAACTTCACAGGATCTCACTTGAGTGCTGTTAATTGATGCTTGGATAGCACCGTCACCCCCACAAGGACATTTAGTTACATGGCTGAAAATGTCATCTTTTGTTGCAGCTGAAGCGAGAGGGTTTTATTTTAATTTTACTTTAACTTCCAGGCTTCTGCAGCTTTACGGTATGGTATATATTATCCGTATTTACTCAGGAGAGATGAAATTCATTGCACTGAAAGGGGGGAAAAAAATCTTCCTTTTAATTCCATTGCAGAAGCCCCAAAAAAATTATTGACATTTGCACATGTAAATTCGCTAGCAGCGGTCTGTTATTGCCTGCACAGTGACATTTTGGAAGGATCTCTCTGTCCCACAGGGGAGTTGAGATCATGGCAACAGAGCTTAGATATTTTTACCTTTGGTTCCCTCTCTTGAGGAAAGATATAATTAAGAAAGGAAGGAGGAAGACATCAAGCGTTGATAAGTTCTGACATTGTTTTTTTTTTAAGTTCCCTCCCACTGGGGGGTTTGCTTTTACGTGCTTTGTCTTACCTGCGTACAGTGGCCCTGAGGTGCAAAATACAACAAATCAGAGAAACAATTTAAATATCTAACAAAAAGTAGAAAGTTTTTAATAAAAGTATGATTGTGGATGGATTGATGGATGCCAAAAAACAAAAAATGGATTACCAAAGCTTAAAAGCCAGCAGAAAACAGACCAATTATAAAAAAATATTCTTGCATCATCATCCAAATCATCCAAATACTGATGTAGCAATCTGTAAAGGAACAAAATGTGAGCTTTATTTATCTTTTTAAAGTTAATTACTTATAACAACAAAACCCAAAAGTGAAACTTTCCAAGAGAGCAGAGATGAGGTGCTCGAAACAGAGAAAGTCAAAGACAAAACTAGAGAACACATCAGATGATCGGACAAAAACAAAGAGAGAACATGACTACACACTCACCAGCCACTTTATTAGGTGTAAGATATCTACTTATCCAAGACAAGATTATGGTCAAGACAACACACTTTCAAATATTCCAGAATCTGCTGATCCTACTGGGATTTTCTCACACAGCCATCTCTAAGGTTAGCAGAGAATGGTTTGAAAAAGACGGACAGCACGACAGCATGGCGGTTAACCTGGGTTTGAATCCACCATCTGGCCTTTCAGTTTGGCGTTTGCATGTTCTCTTCTTCGGGTACTCCGGCTTCCTCCCACAGTCCAAAAACATGCAGTTAGTAGAGTTAGGCTAATTGGTGATTCTAAATTGCCCATAGGTGTGAATGTGAGTGTGAATGGTTGGCTGTCTCTGTCTCTGTGTTAGTCCTGCGAGAGACAGGAGACCTGTATAGGATGTACCCTGTCTCTCGCCCTTGGTAGCTGGAATAGGCTTCTGCTAGAAGAGTATGGATGGTCTGAAAAAGACAAAATATCCAGTGAGCAGCAGTTCTCTACACGAAAATGCTTTGTTGATGTCAGGGGTCAGAGGAGAATGGCCAGACTGTTCCAAGCTGATACGAAGGCAAAAGTAACTCAAATAACCACTCTTTACTACCAAGGTGTGCAGAAGAGCATCTCACCAGGTCCCACTCCCTTCAGCTAAGAACAGGAAACTTTATCTATAATTCATACAGGCTCACCAAAACTTTAAAATAGAAAATTGAAGAACTGCTGCACAGTCTGATGAGTCTTGATTTATGCCGCCAAATTTGGATGGCTGGGTTGAGATTTAGCATAATCAGCATGAAAACATGGATCCATCCTGTTTTGTATCAGTGGTTCAGTCTGCTGGTAGTTTAATGGTGTGGAGGATGTTTTCTTGGTACACTTTGGGCCCTTTAGTGCCAACTGAGCATCACCACAGCCTACTTGAGTATTGTTGCTGACCATGTCCACCCCTTTATGACCACAATATACCATCCTCTGATGGCTGTTTCTGAGAGGGTAGCACACCATGTCACAAAGCTGAAATCGTCTTAAACTGGTTTCTTGAACATAACAATGAGTTCACTGTACTGATTGACACTGTCATGTCAACATGGACCAAAATCACTGAGTGTTTCCAGAACCTGGTTGAATCTGCACCACGAAGAATCAAAGCTAAAACAAAAAAATATAAGAAGCTGGACTTACAACCTTAAGACAATCAAAAGCAAAGCAATCCAAACAGAAAGTTACAAAAGAGGAACCTGAAATCATATAATACAACAGAACTAAAGCTTATCATTGGAACACAAAAGCCCAGGACCATTACAAAGATGCTGTCAATCTAGAAATGTTGCTCTTTGTCTTTAGTTGTCATGTTTTGCACCCAAGTGCCACCGTACCCTTTGTGCACGCAGACACAGAGACGCACAAATCAGCAGCTCTGGTTGATAGATAGCTACAGTTTCTCCTGCTTTGTGAAACCAGAATGGCTGAATGCGGAGTAAATGGGCCCACACCCGGCGTGCTGCGCCACCGCTTAGCCGTCGTTAGATATGTCCCGTTATGCCACATTCACCTGCATCGTTCATTAGCCATCCAAACCATCCGGCGACGGTGCGAGGGTAATTCAAACAGAACGCTTCTTTTTACGCATATAATCTCTTCTTTGGGGAACAAATTTGACTCAACTTTCTGTAACAGCATTTCAGAATAAAATTTGAATTTGTTATGCGCTCTCGATTGAAGAGACTGGCTGGCTCTCACTCCCGTCTATTTTCCCTCGCTCCCACACAAGCGCACAGCGAGGTCTTTTTCACACACATGCTTTGGAGACTGCCAGCTCTGTGGGAATGCCTTCCATTCTATCTCCAGCTCAGCACACAGCGCATGACAGACGACCACCTGCGCCACCTGAGCGGAGCCATTGTGCATGCTCCTTATCGCACTGGTCCCAGTTCCCGGCGTGTGGACAGTCCCATATTGCTCATATTGTTGTTGCCTCCTCACCCATTCTGTGGGGTGGCGGGATTTTTTATTTATTTTTTTTCTGGGTGGGAGATGGGTGGTGTTGGAAGGGGGGTGCACCAAATGTGGTGCTCTTATCGCTCCCTCTGGAAAACAGACACATCACCTTTTGGTTCCTTGGAATTTTTTTTTTTTTTAGCCTTTCTTAACATGAATTCCCAAATAAAGTGAAGTCCAGGGAGTCGGTGCACATGTTTCTACCTGAGAATTGTATCATTAAAGCTATTTAAGTGCTGATAGTCCCCATTGAAAGCGCCGCACGTTGGTAATAATTCAGCAAAAACTAGATCTGCTGACTTGACTTGGATATATTACCTGTTGTAGTCCACCGTGTCCATCCTCCTCTTCCTCCTCTTACCTTCCAGCTGCTCTCCTTTATGCCCAGCATCTGTTATTCTGCAGCATTATTCTCCACTGCTGAGGTGCACCGCTCCCTGCAGTTCCTCCTCCACTCCACTCCCTTTTTTTCGTGCGCTTGTTTTTCTACATTACCGAAGACTCAGATCTTCCTTCTTCTTTTCTTCCTGTTAGATAGGAGGTGCTAATGGGTTGCCGACCAGCCGTGACCTCGTCTGTTGCGTGCTTTGGAAGACTTTTAGCCCCTGTAAGCAATTCAGGAGCCCGCAGAGATGAAAAAGACCTTCGGTGCTGTTTAAAAATGAGATTTTATCCCACTTGCTAGCCCTGCACCAGGTCAGAAAAAGGATAGACTTTTCACAATAAACCCCTCTCCTTCCACAAGCTATTTAACGAACACTTAACAAAACAAAAGGGAAACATTCATTCCCTTCTAGCTTGCATATTAGTTCGGATTTTTGACCTTTTTCTTCTCTATATAGAACAAAAACTGAAGCAAGCGGTGTAAAATATGAGAAAAAGTTTGCATATTTTATTCCAACGCAGCTCAGTCAGTAAGTGGAAACATAAAAAGGATGAGTCAGAGGTAAAGACAGCTATGACAAGAAGAAGCATTCCTCTGCCGAGTCTATTAAGTGACATTAGAATAGCTAAAGCAAAGTTTAAATAGCTGAGTAAACACTGTTTAAAGTTGCTAATTACACAGCTTTTGTGCCGCAATTACTTGTCACTTTTCAGCCGGCACATCCAGCTCTGATAAAGCTGCAGTGAACTCAAACGGGGTGATATGAGTCAGTTTAGGTCGTGGCTTTGAGAGTTGATGGGTGAAGCAACATGAGGCATTGGTACCGTTTCTATGTTTTAGCTACAGGCAATCGTGTTTACATTAGCTCACCAGATAGGGTGGGTCATCTGCTTGCCTTGGACAAGATACTAACCCCGTGTTGCTCTCTGATGCATCCATCAGAGTATGAATGTTTGTGAATGTTAGATAGAAAACACTTCTGCATAGGAAAAAAAGTGCTTGTGTGAATGGGTGAATGAGGAATGTTGTATAAAGTGCTTTAAGTGCTCTGGGAGAGTAGAAAAGCGCTTTATAAGAATCAGTCCATGATCATTACCTTTCACATTGACAGCTACTCCATAAGACCCACTGCCCCCTCGAGGTCTAACACAATGTACAAAGCTGAAAGACAACGTGGAAATTCCAAAAATGAGTCAGGCCCCACAGACTAACCTTTTAAAATCCTAAACTTTATGTCACAATTCACCATGTTTCCATATTAGTACATGAGAAATGCAGGGGGATTTTTTTCTAACTATTTCTTTTTTGGATTTTCTTAAAGCCTCTTAAGGAGTGTT
Source organism: Etia nguti (assembly GCA_015106755.1). Classification (NCBI taxonomy): domain Eukaryota; kingdom Metazoa; phylum Chordata; class Actinopteri; order Cichliformes; family Cichlidae; genus Etia; species Etia nguti. The sequence goes on from VUQG01020149.1 coordinate 29,654, forward strand.
CGTGAGGTTCTTCAGTTATCTGCACGATGGGAGGACAGACAGAGTTTTTGGTTCCTGTGCAGGGAGGAGAAAAATAGCAGAACAGTGTGCAGCTTTTCATGTGTGGCGATATGGACGTTACTTTTATTTTTTATTGAACTAAAGAACAAGAGCACGATAAAAGGGGGAAATGCAAACTACATCTAGGAGAGAAAGAACTGCATTATACTGCTAATACAGCACTGGTTCATTGCAAGAACCTGCACAGACAGCATGTTAGCAGGGATTTGTGCTGGTGTGTGGGACTGTAGCTTCAGGTTTCTAATGTTAACTGGAAATTATGAAACAGTGAAATTCAGGTCATGTTATGGAGGAACATGAAAATAATGTAAAGAGTGGTTTAAGTTAAGCTCATTTCTTTGAGTAATTACATAACATACTGCATTACCTTTAAGAAAAGTAACAAGCAATGAGTAATTCTTTTTTCTTTTTGAGTAACAACTCAAGGTTCTGCATTATGAGACCACTGAGAGACACACTGATCCAGAGTCACTTTAACAAACCTCTCGACTACATTTGTCCAGTTAGTTACATTTTTAATAATCAGTTAAAACTATCTGACAGTTAGACTCGATGACCACTTTATTAGTTACAGCTTTTATTCTTCATACACTGTGGTCATAAATGGATAGACATGGTCAGCAACAATACTCAGATAGGCTGTAGTTTTTAAATGATGCTCAGTTGGTACTAAGGAGTTCAAAGTATGGTAAGAACATTACCCCCACACTATTACATCACCAGCAGGCTGAATTGTTGATACAAGGTAGGATCGATCCAATTTTGGTGAATCTGTGTGAATCATAGCCTCAGTTTCCTTTTCTTTGCTGACAGGAGTGCCACCCAGTGTGGTCCTCTGCTGCTGTAGTCCATCTGCTTCGAGGTTCAACGTGCATTCAAAGGCCTAAATGCACTAAACTGCACTAAACTAAATATTTGAATCAATGTGCAGTTGAACAGGTGTCATTTTCTAATAAAGTGGTCGGTGAGGCCACATAGTTTGTTGCGTGAGTTTATTTTTGCAAAGGAACCAATAAAATGGGCATTGTTTAACACCTTCACAGAGTCATGTGTCATCAACAGGTAGCATTTGAACAACTGAATGCCCACCAGCCAATCAAATCATATGTGATTTTTTTTTCTTCTTTTACATCACTTTTGTAGTTTTTAAGAGTCTGCAATCAGCCTCTCTTACTTTTTTGATCTGCAGTCAAAAAAAAGTAGTTGTGTATGACTTGGATATATAGAGTGCATAAAAAACTGGTGTTTTGCCAGTGTTTGCAGAGACAGTAGACCACGGGTGATGATGCCAACATCCCAAAGCACACCCTGACTTTTACAAAGGTCTTGGCAAAACAGCTATTGAAAAGTTAAACAGAGTAAATGTTTTTGGCAGGCAAAAAAAAAAAAAGTAAAATTATTTCAAACTGCTATAGCAGCACTTCATGCTCAGAGGGCTTCAAACATACCCCTGGTGTCATCTGGGATTAGCAGCAAGGATGTTAGGCCCTTAACCTTACTGCTGAGAGGCGGGGGAAAGCTGCAGTGAAAATGCTCAGCGGGACCTTTCATATACGGTTCAAGTACATGTTTTCTGGAAACTGCGGCCCTGCCTGAATTGGACAGATGTATTCAAATGAGCTGCTGCTGTTCACAGTGACCATTCATCCAGTTGTGCCCCAGTGTCAACATTAACAACGAAATTGTGTTACACAATGAGAAAGCTGACTTGTCATTTAAATGAAATGACATGAGCAAATACAGAGGATTCACATTTGTCCCTCTTCTAGCTTCAGTGTGAATCACTATATTTGTATTTCAGCTCCTTTTTTCATTTTGCTTCAGTCACTTCAGGTCATTCTACATCCAACATCCGAGTGAATGTTACCAAATGTCCTTGAAATGTTTGCATGCTCACCACTACCTGTTTTTTTCAGCTTCATTGTTGGTTCTCATGATAAAACCGACTTTAAGATGTACTTAGTCCATAAGAGTGCAAGCCCTTTTTTGCCTTTAGTTATATAAAAAACTGATAAAGTTAGATATTGGGGGATGTAGCATGTCATTCGTTACTTGTTAGAAAACTCACAGGCAAACTGCATCTTCTCTCTATTTATCTACATCAGCCTGAGCATCATCATCTTTCCTTCAAAGGTCAGCCGTAAACATTTACTTTGAACTTTGAGTGCATCGGCCCGGTGGGAGGTTTGGAGTGACGCACGGTGCCAAATGTAGCTCCTCTTCTGAGGCCGACAGCTTTGCTTTTTGCCACAGGAAAATAATGGCTGACAGAGAGAGAACAAAGCGACTTTGCCTTTCGGGCACGTAGACAGGTACTTTACTCATCTGCTGTTTGTTCAAGCTGTTCCGGGGTTCCTGCAGATCCTGAAATAGTTTCAAAAATAAGGCTTTAATTGTTATTAAAATGGGCTTCCAAAAACCTTAAAAATGCTAGGAGACACAAATGTTTTCATATCATCTTCCCTCACATTTATAGAAGATCCAAACTACTTTGCTCTGAGGAGGAGATGTTCAAAGCAAACGATGTGGGGGATCGACAATTTCAATGAAAACAGGCTTCATCCAGTTTGTGAGGCACAGCTGAGACTGGTACCGCATAAGGCGAGATGTATTATGTGCAGGAAGTATTGCAAAGTCTTATAAAGGATTTAAGGCAGTGAAATCCAGCAGCGTTGCTAAGCTCTGGCGGCCCTTTTCCTTGCAGTTCAGCTAAAACCGCCTACCACACTGCTTGACCCGCCGGTTACATCTCACATCAGCTTGTTTAAATGCTCAGGGAGCACCTGAACCGAACCACAGAAATCAAACACCTAATTGATTTAGTCATTTCTTCAGTTTTGCTTATTGTAGAGTTTATGTTAAATGTTATTGTTATCATTCACCTTGAATCTAACTTCTTAAGATGCAGGACCCAAAGCCAAATAATAATCAGACTGATCATCCAAAAGTCCAAAGACACCCAGAAAACTGTCAACAAACTGCAGACAGTTTAATGAATATGGTTAAAAATTGCTGGTCTGAATAGTGTATTTAATAGCCATTTAACAGCAATAATATTTTAAATGTAGCTCCAAGTGTGGCATTTTAGCCTTTACTGCAATAGGAAAGTGGAGAGAAAAAGAAAAGATGGGAAAAAGGCATGAAGTAAATGACCTCAAGGCAGATTCAAACCCAAGCTGCTGCATTGAGCTTACAGCGTATGAGTTGCCAGCAAGATAAACAAGCACCAAAGTGAGGCTCTTGAACAGAATGTCAAGTGGCACTAACTTTAGCATTGTTAGCATTTAATTTGTTTCAGGTTAACCGAACATGGTTATGTACTATTCTGGTTGAGTGGGTAAATTTCTTTCTCTGAAACAACCCACCCGTGCATGCAACTGATCATTCTTTACATCAGGATTTTCTGGTAGAGAGCAGAATTCATGGTTTCATCAGTTACAGCAAGTCGTCCTGAAGCAGCAAAGCAGCCCCAGACCATCACACTACCACCACCATGTTTGACTGTTGCTGTGATGATCTTTTTGTGAAATTCTGTTAGTTTTATGTCAGATGTAACAGGACTTAAACCTTACACAAAGTTCAGCTTTTGTCTCGTCAGTCCACAGAATATTTTCTTGGGGATCATCAAGATGTTTTTGGTAAATGTGAGACGAGCCTTTGTGGTCTTTTTGGTCAGCAGTGGTGTTCTCTTTGAACTCTCCCATGGATGCCATTTTTGCCCAGTCTCTGTGTTTATGTTGAATCATGAACTCTGACCTTAGCTGAGACAAGTGAGGCCTGCAGTTCTTTAGATGTTGTTCTGGTTCTTTTGTGATCCAGTTGAATTGTCGATGTGCTCTTGGAGAAATTTTGGTGTTTTGGTCACTCCTGAGAAGGTTCACCCCTGTTCCAAGTTTTCTCCATGTGTGGATAACGGCTCTGATCATGGTTCACTTGAGTCCTAAAGCCTAAGAATTTTTTTTTTTTAACATTTTCAAGACTGATAGACCTCAATGAAATTGTTTCTCCGCTGTTTCTTGTGGCATGTCGTCGTAGTTTTTAAGAATATGTCAGACAGGTTCTATTTAAGTGATTTCTTAACTCAACAGGCCTGGCAGTAATCATGCCTTGGAGTGTCTGGTGAAATTAAATTGAACTTTCCAAAAGCTGTGGTTAATCAAAGTTCATTCGTGATTTAAAAATCGTAAGATTGTGTTAGATCTTAAGAATATATGAATAATTAGTTCAACTGGTATTTCTGGTGACTAGACGGATGGTATCAATGCTTAATTGTCTTGTTGACCAGTTGTGCAGTAAGCACCTTTGTTAAATGATGGAAACATCTGAGTATTAAACCAAACAAGTTCTTCAAGAGGTCACAGGAACCAGGGGGGGGGGGGGTCACGTGACGTTAATGGCGGAGTAGCTGTGTTTTTCGCCCACTCCCGCAGCTTGGCATTTGTTCAGGCCTTTATATATGTCTAATTTGGTTAA
>VUQG01020152.1:0-14537 GCA_015106755.1 Etia nguti
TTATGCAAATGTACTGTTAATAAGATTGGGGAAACCTGCAGTCAACTGAGACTGAAGAAGTCACTTGGATGAGTGACGAAATGTTTCTCCCACTGAAAACACTATGTCCAGATGAACAGAATCAACCTTTGAAGATTTACTCACCTGGATGATTAAGCATGCATCAAGATACTTATGAGTAGATAAGTAGTTTAACTCCACTAATTAATTAAATTAAACATGTAAAACAAACTGTGCACTCAGCTGGGAGAGGATCCAGACTCCGTCTCAACATCGAAACTGGATCAGCGTCTACAGTTAATCAAACAGACAGTCTGAGACACACAAGTAACAGATTCACGAACAGACTGAGCGGGTGTACATGTGTTAGTCAGGCAGCAGTTTCACTGTCCTGTTTAAATTAATTAATTAATTAATCAAAACGTAGGTTGCACTTTCAGCTTGGTAATAAAGGGGTAATAGTAGGGTAGTAGGCAGGTGTTTCCAGGTAATAATCCCACACATTTCTGAGTTTGCTTTAATAGGTTATTGATATGTTATTAAATAGAAACAGACAGTTTTGCATTTTTTAGCGCTGTTTCCTGCTTATTAGACAGAAATTATCACAGGTAAATGAGTGGCAATGACTTAGAAATTACCACATTATTATTTTGTTTCTTCCTTGTTACCCTACTATTAACACTTTGTTAGCAAGCTGTATTTCCACATCATTATCCCCAGTTTTGGGGCCCTTATTGTCCAATCACATACATTTCAGCATAATACTACTCAACTGTAACCACTGGCGCTACCATGACATTACTTGGATATTAAGTGGTTATTACTTTGGTAATTGCATGGTAACAAATGAGAAATTACTAAATTGTTTCATTCTTATTTTCCCTTCTTACCCTACTATTACCCCTTTATTACCAAGCTGTAGAAAGTGCTACCCTTATTTATGTGAACTGTTAATAGATTAGCATTTGTTGTTCAATTGCAACACACAAAATAACATCGGTTTTATAAGTAATTTATTAGTAATTCGAAGGAAAAACTGTGAAGTGTGCTTAAAAAAGGTCCAGGATCTAAACTAATTGCTCGCCGTGACTCTACACCAAATAATAAGATGTTGTAGTAAACATAGGCTTGATGCTCTAAACACTTAATTAATCCTTCATTAGTTCATAACGTTAAGACTTTAAGGCATTTTGTCTCCGGTTTAAATTAAGTTTGTAAACTGGGATCTTCTTGTTAACCTTACAAACTGGCACATTTGACCTGCAGATTATAAAGCAGGAATCCGTCTTACCTGGAGTAAGCCTCTTTAACGCACCCTGTAGCGCGATTCCTCAAACACGAACCCACACCGGGAGCAGGAACAGGCCGAAGGCCAGTCGATGGAGCGGATAGTGGGGATGAAGTCCGTACGAAGAGTCGGGAGCTGTCCTAACAGCTGCTGCTGCTGCTCGGTGCTGAAGTGAGGTCCACGGAGCGAGTGCGCCTTTCACTACTCTGTCACAGTGCATCTGCCCCCCTGCCCTCCATAAGGAGCTTTTTCTCCACCTGATCCCGCGTCATTAGCCAAACACCAGCTGGAGCTCCGGACCCCACCCTCCCCTGTGTGTGTCCATCACTGCCAATATTACAGTATATAAGTGACATGAAGCAATTAAAATGATACTGTAAATATCAGAATAATTTAGGTACGAATATAGTGAAAATGAAAGAGATTCAAACAAACAAGATTATTTTACAGTACGGTAACTGTAAAAGTCTTTTACAGCAAGGAAAAATCATGTAGCAAATGTTGCTTACAGTAAAAGTACTTTAAATTTCATTTACAGAAAATTACTTGTAAATTTCATTTAAAACAACATTTTCCTTGCTACAAATTATTTTCACAGAAAATTAGAGTAATTTTGTTTTTACAGTAACCTACTGACACCGAGCTGCCAATAAGTTACTCTAATATTACAGCGATCCGTTTACATGAAATTTTGGAAGAACAACTGTGTGTGAGAAATATAAATGATATTAAATATTAATTATAACCAGGAGATCTGTCATGTAAATCTGATAAAACAATAGCGTGAGAAAGCTGGAAACGGTGATTATGTCTAAGGTTAAACTGTGCTCTCCCGCTCCCCCAACATAGCAAAGAGCTTCAAATTTATAAACAGCTATCAAACTCTAAACCTGCTTAAAAAAAGTCCAGATTTAAGCTAATTGCTCAGTGCTGCTCTACACAAAAGAATAAGATGTTGTAGTCAACAGACACAAGCTGCGCTTAATGGTTAATTAATCCTTCATTAGTTTATAACGATAAGACTTTAAGACATTTTGCCTTTGGTTTAATTGAAGCTTGCAAACTCTGATCTTCTTGTTAACCTTACCAAGTGGCGCACTTGACCTGCAGATTAAACAGCAGTAAACCATCTTACCTGAAGTAAGCCTCTTTAACACCATCTGTGCTGAATTTCCTCAAAAATAAACCCACACTGGGAGCACGACCGGCGGGTAGCCTGCCGGTGACCTGCCGATGGAGCGGATAGTGTGGCTGAACAGCTGGAAGCTGACCTCACTGCTGCTGCTGCTTCAGTACATGTAGTTATCAATTACTGGTTAAAAATCTGCAGTTAAAAAGAGACAAAACTGCTGGACTGGCAGTAAAGGTACTGTAAGGGAGGTGAAAAGACATTAGAATATTAAGCAAGAAATTAGGTTATTTAGCTTTATAATTACAGCACCTGATAAAACTGTGGCATCAGTATAATAAGAGACTGGTGAAGTAGCTGTATCAGGAGTATTATAGTGGTTATATATGATGAAAACAACAAAAAAAAATCTGCTAAAGAAAACCTAACAAATTGCACTTCTAATGTGTTTTGTTAGGTTTTGTGCACACAGCATATATTGTACAATGCAATGATATGTTTTAATACCTTTTTAACGTGCTACTGACAACTCAGTGGCACGCTAAAAAGACACATGCAAAAATAAAAAAAGTGATAATACAAAAGTTTTTATTGCTAATTTCCGGCTTTTTCAGTCATTGTTAGTGCAGTCGTCATACCTGACCATTTACAAAGGAATATGGTTTGTTTGTTTGTTTGTTTGTTTGTTTGTTTGTCCTAACAAACAAACAAAACAAGCTATGAAAAAAAGACAGGCAGCTTAGCAAATAACCCATTTTAGGTCCTAAGTTACTGGCAGCCAGCCACATCTGTGACAGATCTTCTGACAGATGGTGATAATCCTGAGTGAGCGACTCCTCCTGTTGATTTGGGGTCTCTTCCTGCTTAGAAGTAAGAGCATCATCTTTAGCACTACTGACTCTGTCTGGAGGCCGAATTTTCCTGGATGTCCTCCTTCTGACTCCAGCAATGAGCGATCATGTTCTCTGCCTCCTGCTAAGAGCTCCATCATGTCAGACTAGAGTTAATTTGAAACTGAGAGCTTAAAGTTTTGGATATAGGACTTCACATAAATGTCCAGAGTCTGGCTGTTTACTGCCATCATCTTTCTTTTACTATTTTCTACCCTAATAATCTCCAGTCACTACGGAGAAGTTCATGGACCAATGCCAGCAGCGGTTGTTCTAGTTCTGCTAATCAGCTTCTCCTGTTTATGCAGAAGGATGCTGGGACCTTGAGGTTGACATAGGTAGTGCAGCAGAAACAGCCATACCAGGCCTGACAGGAAGTTAAGATCCTGAGCTGGTGCTGGAGTGATCTTTGTCTCACCAGGCAGTTTTTGGCAAGTGCAGAGCCTTTTGTGTAAACATTTGTTTATTTATTTAAATAAAGACTCCTAAACTTTTGCTGTGCTGATTGAATCCATGGTTAACAGGCTCAAGCTACAATTATATTTCATCTTACATTGTGAAATTAGAAAAAATAAAAATAAAAATATTAGATGGATTCACTTCTTGTTTACAGTGGTGATAAACAGGTTGACAGCTGAGTTCAGGCTGGAGTTTCTGTGGACTACGATGTTTGCAGAATACACTGTGAGCTATAGTGAAAGAAGAAAGCCTGGAGAGGTGGAGGTATGCTCAGGAGAGAAGAGGAATGAAAGTCAGTAGAAGTAAGACAAAATTCATGTGTGTGAATGAGAAAGAGACAGGTGTAACGAGGAGAAGACGTAATGAGTCCTGCCATGATGTACGGTTTGGAGACAGTGGCCGTGACAAAAAGACAAGAGGCAAATCTGAAGATGTTAAGATTTTCATTGGGAGTGACCAGGAGGGAAAGGATTTGAAACGAGTACATCAGAAGTACATCGGTTTTTCAAACCAAAGGCGCACTCCGTTTTCTGTATAACATGCCTAATCTGCCAATACTCATACAAGTAATTTACTAAGAGGACAGGCACAGCTTGCGAACTGTGACCAGAAAAGCTTATAAATAAAGTTCACTCATGTGCACATCACATGTAGGCCTGTGTTGCAGTCGGGCAGAGAGAGTCGTTATGATGGAAACAGCCTTAAGTAAATGACAGGGTTTGATGCAGGACTGGGAACTGTGAAACAATATAATTAGTATAAAATTTAATTGACAGATTTTGTGGGAGAGAGATCAGTATGTATTGCCAATGTGCATCCAGTCGATTTTGTGCAGGTCCACCACTAGAAAGAGTCACGTGTTAAATCACAGCTCATGTGATCACTGTGAAAACCGTGTGTGCTGTCTTTGCTGAAATTATAACGGTTTAACTTGAATGGAACAAAACTTTGAGTGGAAAAGTTTGTAATTCTTGTCCTTGGCATATTTTGTGATGACATTTTCCAACTTTTGGTAAATGATGTGTTCAGAGACTACTTTAAAATTTTATCTTTATCCATCTTTATGATATTTTTAGCATTTTTAGCAGCTGAAGCCCAGGAAATTAGGAAGACTCTGCCCACAGGTAGGGCAGAATGCCAACCCAACCCTCCATCCGAGAGAGAGATAGAGAGACAGAGACAGAGGACCGGCCAGGACCATTTAAAGCAGGGGTCTCAAACTCCAGTCCTCGAGGGCCGGTGTCCTGCAGGTTTTAGATGTGTCCTTGATCCAACACAACTGATTTAAATGACTAAATTACCTCCTCAGCATATCTTGAAGTTCTCCAGAGGCCTGGTAATGAACTAATCATTTGATTCATGTTACAGCAGCTCATGAGTGAATGAACATGGTGCAATAAAAGTACTTTTAGAAGTACATTTTTGCAAACACTTACATTTACTGAAATTTACTTGAGTAGGGTTATTGGTTGCCACTTCAGCATGCAGTCAGGTTCTACAGTGGCTTGCAAAAGTATTCGGCCCCCTTGAACTTTCCCACATTTTGTCACATCAGTTAGCACCACTTTTCCAGCATTTTGTTGCCTCTGGCCCAACCTTTCTGAGACATGTTGCTCCTGTCAAATTCAAAATGAGTTCCCTTTTTTTGTTGGAATGATTCATTTTCTCAGTTTAAACATTTAAAATTTCATTACAATAAAACATATCAATTTATGAAATCTGCAAATCATTGCATTTTGTTTTTATTTATTTTTTTACACCACGTGTAAAAGTACGATGGGAGTTTGGTGTTTAGTTATTATTCATCTCTGGCTCTCTTCCACAGAGTGTCTTTGTCCTGTCTTCCTCTCCTAACCCCAACCAGTTGCAGCAGATGGTCGCCCTGCCCTAAGTCTGGTCTGCTGGAGGTTTTATTTCTCTTAAAAGGGGGTTTTTCCTTCCCACTGTCGCCAAGTGTTTGCTCAAAGGGTGTTGTTTGATTGTTTGGGTTTCTCTCTATTATTGTACAGTCTGTATCTTATAATATAAAGGAAATTGAGGAGTTGTTGATGTGAAGTGGTGATATTTAAAAAAAAAACTGGACAAGATGTCTGTTAAAGGCTTCTTCTTTTAAATATTTCACACATTGTCAAATGTATTAATTTTCTGCCAGTTTATACAGACAGACCTTTAATATATGATGTCCAATATTATGACTGAAAAATATTACTATATTTTTCTAGATTTTATTGAGAAACATCATTAGAGTCATCATTAAGCTGTAGATATTAATTACTTTAACGTAAACATTAATAAATGGTGCATGGTGGATGGCGCTGAGCCTGTGTTTGTCTACCACTATACTGTCTGTGCTTAGATTTTAATAAGAGAAGGTTTCACAAAACATCTGACAGAAATTTGTGAAATTCTGTTGTTCATCTGCAGAGGTCCAGTTTCAGGGAGCCAGGAGAAAAACCATGACGCACTGGAGAGGGAACAGGAGAGGCTGCTGATGGATTTACGCCTGGAAGCAGCACATCATGATGGACGCTTTCACAGTGTAGTGATGATTCTCCTGTCATTGTTTCCTGTTGTCATTGTTGTCATTGTTTCCTTCTTAATGCCCTTCTTGATATGTATCTACATACTAATAGTGGCATGAGCATCACTCTGAGGCTCAGTTATAAAATAAGACTCATAGTCTGAAGCACTGTGAGCTGAACTGAACTGAGCTCAATGCTGACACAAATATATAATATTCATTTGTTTATACTGGTAGGTGGTTTTCAGTGCCACCGTGCTGCCCCTCAGGGACAGCATTATGCATGACTAATTTTTTTAATAGATTTTTTTCTTAATTTATTTATTAAAAAACACATTTTCAGACATTACAGTGACACTTTTATCACCTTCGTGTTTAATCAAGAATATATGACGCCCTCTGCTGTCATAATACGTAACTACAGTGTTATCCCTTTTATTTTTTGAAACTGTAACAGGAAGCACTGCATATATATAATTTTTCTAGCTTATTCATAAAGAAAGCCTGGTAGTTGCAGTTTGTAACCACTAGAGGGCATGAAACCTGTCCTGTCCTTATGCTAACTTAGGTGAGCTCAGGCTGTAGAGCTGTTTATGTGGGTGTCAGCTGTTTAAACGTCACTATCCTGCTGGATTTATGCTTCATTTATATTTTCTGTGTCAAGGCTAATATAGTTAAATAAAGCTAAACTAAAATAAATGCAAAAATACATTTTAGGTAACAAAAAAAACAAACAAACAGAAAACAAACCCTAGACTTAAAAAAAATGAAAACTAATTCAAACGATTTTGTGAACTCAGAAAACCATCTGAAATAAAATGAAAAGGCAGAGGATGTTTTAGTATTTGCCATTTTGGTGACATTGGTTATTACAAACTCCCTGACGCTTTGATAGATGTATTTATCAAGATTTGGGATGTTTACAAGACTCTGAGGTGACTACTTTCAAAACGTTCTGTGTTTTTAGTGTAATACCTGGGATGATGTTCCAAAATCTTGCTTCTGACATATGCCCATCATTCAATAATTTAAAAGACTAAATTAACACTGAAACTAATAGAAACTACACTAAAATAGGAATTTTCAAACAATAAAACTAAACTGAAACAGGAAAATCTACTTTGGAAACTTATGGACACTAAACTGAATTTAAAAGATTTTAAAATAAAAACTAATTTAAAATTACAAAATTAATAACTGTTATCTGTGTTTGCACTGTTTTCTGTTAGATTGTATCCCATATAATCAATGATTCATGAAAAGTAAGTCAGAAAAGCTCAGCAAGTCTTTTTAAAGGGGCAGGGATAGCTCAGTAGGTAAAGTGTTGGTCCCGTGATCGGAAGGTCAGGGGTTCGATTCCCCTGAACGCCTACCCTGAGGTACCCCTGAGCAAGGTACCGTCCCTACACGCTGCTCCCCGGGCGCCCAATGGCAGCCCACTGCTTCACTGAGTGAATGGGTTAAATGCAGAGAGGAATTTCCCCACGGGGATCATTAAAGTATATATTATTATTATTATTATTATTATTAAACAGTTTAGCGTCGTGAAATGCAAGTTGATGTGTATTTTTTCAAACTTTACTTTTTCTTGTAATTCCCGCCTGTGGCCACCAGAGGACAGAAAAGACTCCAAATACCTGAAACACGACGAGCTTTGAGGTGGGTCCAAGCAACGAGAGATCCCAGAAGTATCGCGATACTGACAGGTTGCAGTGAGTTTTCTGCGACGCTTCTGTCGGCTTTTATTTATTTTTCTCTCGCAGAATTTTACTAAAATGTCATTTTTATTTGACAGCGTATCAGTTAATAATTGAAGAGATTTTATTTTAGACCCGCAGCGGTCAGGACGAAGCGACATGGAGGCCGCTGAAGGTAAACAACAACAACAACAGCCAGTGAAATGATGCTGAGTTAGCCTGGTTAGCTTCAGGCGCTAACGTAAATAAAGGCTCCGCGGTGCTGTTTGTGCTGCTGGATCATTTCAGGTGTGAAGTCTGACTATAGAACAAACACAGTGGAGACTCTCGGCGGTGATTGCATTCATGTCAGACGAGATATTTGTTGTTGTTCGGCAGGTAAATATGAGGAGATCTGCCCTCATCCTGTGATATTAGGCAGGTGAAACGTTTCCTCTCATCATTTTAGCTCATGGGGATCTTTGAATTCATTAAAAGCTGAGATGAAGGCTGACAGCACCCTGCTCCTCTTCATCAGGATAAACAGAAATGCATGTTATTAATCACATGAGTTGAGCAGGTGATATCTCATTAAACTGATGAGCATGGACATTAACCTAAAATAAACAGTTAGTGTTTACAAATCAAATTAACACTGGTGATGTCCTCCCTTTCTTCCAGGTGTGAGTGCCGCCACGCCAACAGAGGAGATGAACGGCGCCGGGAACCTGATGGACTTCCTGGATGAGCCTTTCCCTGATGTGAGCACGTATGAGGACTTCCACACCATCGACTGGCTGAGGGAGAAATCCAGGGACACAGACCGCCACCGCAAGGTGCGAGTGCCATCTATTCCTCTCCCTCATCATTGTGAGGCGTGAGCTTTTACTTTGAAATCCACACAGCAAACCTGTGACTTGATCCTGTGTTTCTGCAGATCACCAGCAAGAGCAAAGAGTCCCTCTGGGAGCTGATTAAGAGCCTGCTGGATGCCTGGTCGGGATGGGTGGTGATGCTGCTCATCGGCCTCCTCTCAGGTCAGTCTCGCCTCGTCTCTGATCTCCTCTTCGTCCTGATTGGCTTAAAGTTCTCTGGCTGTCCGAGCAACACTGGAAGAGAATGATGAAGGTGAGAATGAGGTGGACTGACTCCTCCCCCTCTCCTCCACAGGGACGCTGGCTGGCGTGATCGACCTCGCTGTGGACTGGATGACGGACCTGAAGGAGGGCGTGTGCCTCTCGGCGTTCTGGTACAGCCACGAGCAGTGCTGCTGGACCTCCAACGAGACCACGTTCGATGACCGGGACAAGTGCCCACAGTGGCAGAAGTGGGCGGAGCTGATGACGGGCCACGCCGAGGTTGAGTTTGCCCGCTTTTAGTGTTTCTTCACTGAGTGGACATAGTGATGAGCTAACTCTGTGTTCTCTCAGGGAGCTGGAGCGTACGTGCTGAACTACTTCCTGTACATCCTTTGGGCTCTGCTCTTCTCCTTCCTGGCGGTGTCGCTGGTGCGAGTGTTTGCTCCGTACGCCTGCGGGTCAGGAATCCCAGAGGTAACAACGTTTTTCACTGGATAAACAAATTAAATCAGTTGGAGTTGGTTCAGTTCATTTGAGCGGGCTTCTAATGAGGTGTGTTACTTGCAGCAGGTGGCATTAGGCCACGCCCCCATGCAGATACAGGAACTAAAGCCATGACCTCAGTGGACGCCATATTTAGATGGTTTTTAACACTTTTCCTGCTGGACTTTTTGAGTGGAGTCTGGTGGCACTGTCAGTTGTGCGTTCGCTCTTACGTGTCTCCATTTGTTTGCACGTTTTGTCCAGATCAAGACGATTCTCAGCGGATTCATAATCCGGGGCTACCTGGGGAAGTGGACCCTGCTGATCAAGACAGTCACGCTGGTGCTGGCCGTGTCGTCGGGCCTCAGCCTGGGGAAGGAGGGTCCTCTGGTCCATGTGGCGTGTTGCTGCGGGAACCTCTTCTGCAGCCTCTTCTCCAAGTACAGCAAGAACGAGGGCAAGAGGCGAGAGGTATGCTGCGGAAAAAGCACTCGTGACCTTTGACCTTTTGAGGGCAGTAAGACTTGCTCACAATGTGCACTCTCTCCCCTCGATGAAGAAAAAGTCACGTAGATATTTGTGTGTCTGCCTACTGCAGGTGTTGTCGGCGGCGGCGGCAGCTGGAGTGTCAGTGGCATTCGGCGCGCCCATCGGAGGAGTCCTGTTCAGCCTGGAAGAGGTCGGCTATCAGACCGGACAGAATATCTGTAGCTCCTCCTCCTCTCTCCTAAATATGACCCGTGCTTTCTCCTGCAGGTCAGCTACTACTTCCCTCTGAAGACTCTGTGGCGCTCCTTCTTTGCTGCACTGGTCGCCGCCTTCACGCTACGCTCCATCAACCCATTTGGAAACAGCCGCCTGGTGCTCTTCTACGTGGAGTACCACACGCCGTGGTACATGGCCGAGCTGGTGCCCTTCATCCTGCTCGGCGTCTTCGGCGGCCTCTGGGGGACCCTCTTCATCCGGGCCAACATCGCCTGGTGCCGGCGGAGGAAGACCACACAGCTGGGGAAGTACCCGGTCCTAGAGGTGATCGCTGTGACGGGGATCACCGCCCTGCTGGCGTACCCCAACCCGTACACCCGCCGCAGCACCAGTGAGCTCATCTCGGAGCTCTTCAATGATTGTGGGGCGCTCGAGTCGTCGCAGCTCTGTGACTACGTCAACAACCCCAACATGAGCCGGCCGGTGGACGACATCCCGGATCGACCGGCAGGGCCTGGCGTCTACAACGCGCTGTGGCAGCTCACCCT
Source organism: Etia nguti (assembly GCA_015106755.1). Taxonomy (NCBI): domain Eukaryota; kingdom Metazoa; phylum Chordata; class Actinopteri; order Cichliformes; family Cichlidae; genus Etia; species Etia nguti. The sequence continues at coordinate 10,779 of VUQG01020152.1, forward strand.
CGCGCTCATCTTCAAAATCGTCATCACCATCTTCACCTTCGGCATGAAGGTCAGTGCGAGGAAGGCGATGGGCCAGAAGTCAGTGTTTGTTTCCTGTTCTTGTTCCCCTGAGCTGATCGCTTTCCTCCTCAGATCCCCTCAGGTCTCTTCATCCCCAGCATGGCGGTCGGGGCTATCGCCGGGCGGATCGTCGGGATCGCCGTGGAGCAGATGGCATACCACCACCACGACTGGATCATCTTCAAGAACTGGTGCAGGCCCGGCGCCGACTGCGTCACGCCGGGACTGTACGCCATGGTGGGAGCCGCCGCCTGCCTGGGTGAGTGCATCTTTCACCCATTAGATGCTTTACGATGTAGACATAATGAGACACCTTCACCTTTGTGGGACTTTATTCAATGAGTCCATCCACCAGTTAATGACGCGCATCTTTATTATCTATCATTATAAGATCAGGAATAATTCTTATTATGCTGCTGCTAAAGACAGATGTACTGTGTGAACTATAATATAACAGTAAGTTATTGTTGTAGGTCTCTGATTTCGTTCCATCAAACAGTTTGATGATATTAAATTAGCTTCTGTCTGACTCCATGTTTAACTAAAGCAGCTTTCCACAATTCATAGCTCGAAATAACCCTTCTTTATCTTATTCTGGGCCTCTGTGCAGAGCTCAGTTCATCCTCTTCCTGAAATGAGCTGTTTTAGCTCCTCCCTCTTTAACCCCAGCTTTGTTCTGATTGGCTGCCCCTGGTAAACAGCAGAAACTTCTCACACTTTGAATGGTTGAATTAAGTCTCCTCCTTCTGTGATGAAGCAGCTGTGTTTGTGTCCCTTCAGGCGGCGTGACAAGGATGACCGTCTCGCTGGTGGTCATCATGTTCGAGCTCACCGGTGGCTTGGAGTACATCGTCCCCCTGATGGCTGCCGCCGTCACCAGCAAGTGGGTGGCGGATGCGTTCGGTAAGGAAGGAATCTACGAGTCGCACATCCTGCTGAACGGTTACCCGTACCTGGACGTGCGGGATGAGTTCACCCACCGCACGCTCGCCACCGACGTGATGCGTCCCCGCAGGAACGACCCACCACTGGCCGTCCTCACGCAGGACTCCACGACGGTGGAGGACGTGGAGACGCTGATCAAAGACACGGACTACAATGGCTTCCCTGTGGTTGTGTCCAGAGAGTCGGAGAGGCTCATCGGCTTCGTCCAGCGCCGGGACCTCACGCTCGCCATTAGTAAGTCGGACGTAAATGCGTGTTACGTCTTTAGTAAATCAGAAGAAATTTTTCCACTGACTCCTCCCTCCTCTCTTTCTCTTCATCAACAGAGAACGCCCGTCAGAAGCAGGACGGCGTGGTGAGCAGCTCGGTGGTCTACTTTACCGAGGACGCGCCGCAGCTGCCAGCGAGCAACCCACAGCCGCTGAAGCTGCGACGCATCCTCAACCTCAGCCCGTTCACCGTCACCGACCATACGCCCATGGAGACCGTGGTGGACATCTTCCGCAAGCTTGGCCTGCGCCAGTGTCTGGTCACCAGGAGCGGGTAAGAGCGTGCCAAATGCCATCTGCTGTTACCGCCATTCGTCCTCCGCCCCGCTACAGCCTGAAATATGGAAACGGTTTAAAATTCTCAAAGGAACAGATTTCATTCAGGAAGCACCCACAAAGTTTAAAGTTTTGGCGCTGCAAACTGAGAAAACTTAGTTTCACTTAGTTGGTAAACAAACTGGGTCATTTTTAGTTTTCCTGCCACCAAAAATCCTTTGATTACTTCGACTTTAGCAGCAAAGTTCATCAGTAATAACCCTGAAACCGTTTGCAGCTCAGAAGCTGAACTTTATTATTCATTTAAAATGGCAGAGAAATATTCTCTCCAGTTTGCAGGAAACAGAGAAGCAGCAGCTTCATGTTTCCTTCTCACCTCTGACGTCAGTGGCTGCTCTGTTGGTTAGAGCAGCCAGTTATTCAGGGCTTTATGTGGAGGATAATAGCAATCAGGTGTTCAGTGTGGTGTTTTCTGTTCTGTGTGCCAGTCTTTGTCTAAAAATACAGTTTAAAAAAGAAAAAGATGAGGTAAGCGAAGCTGAGCTGAAGTTTTTAAGGTCGTTTTTCTGCAGCAGGTGGCTCAGCTGTAGAGATCAAAGAGATCCGCAGCTTTTTCATTAGGTTATTTTAAGGTCAAACGGCTCCCTCTAGTGACTCAATGAGATCATTTATCTTAATAGTTATGAAGCAAAGTGACATAAATAATTGTTAAAACTAATAAAACCAATCAATTTATTACATCTTTAGTCTTTATTACATCTTTATTACCTCTGTTACTTATTTAAAAGAGATAAAAATGAAAATAGGTCTCCTATAGCCAAGATTTAAATAAACCCAAACACTTTGTGATCCTGCAGTTTTCATGCTTTGCTGTTTCTACCAGGAGGCTGGGTCTTAGACTCAACTTTCTCCTCCTTTAGAATCAGCTGATTTTTCTAATACAGTAACTTTAGCAGAACTAATGAAGCAGTGCAGTGGCTATTATGCATGAATGCTTTTTAGTTACAGCGCCAGCCTTCTGCCGGCACGATTAAGCCCTCATAGCTTTCATAAGTTCAGCAAATATCCACACAGTGATTTTCAGGGCTGAAAATGCATTTAAGCAGTATCTGAAGACACTGCACTGAACATAATAGCCACAGCCACAGATGTCCTCTGAATGTTTTTAGTAATGATTCAGAAAAACTTGTTAAGGTCCTATAGTTGATTGATCTATGTGATCGGTGCATTTCAGAGCCATCAGCTATATTCATGAGGGTTCAAATATGAGATGATTTTGATCCTAAGGAATCACAGCTGGAAGATGAGCCTGGTATCAAAATGCAGGGACTGAGTAGAGATGTCAGCCACCTATCTAACACGGTGATGTGAACCTTTGAAGTTTCTGCAGACTTGTCAGAAAACAGATGAAACATCCAGGGTACCAGTGCTTGTTTCTGTAGCGGTGCTTGTTTCTGTAGCGGTGCTTGTTTCTGTAGCGATGCTTGTTTCTGTAGCGATGCTTGTTTCTGTCCGTCACAGATGTTAAACTGTGAATGTCTTGATGCATTCTCAATCATCCAGGAAAGTAAATCTCCAAAAGTTGATTCTGGTGAATTTGATGTGTCGGTCCACTGAGTTATTTGCCTCCGTGAATTGTGGCACGTCCTGAGATTTGATTTTCACCCAGGTGTCATCCACATATCTGAACCAATGGCTTGGTGATGTTCCAGGGTACAATGCTGTGATTGCAGCCATTCCCCAACTCTCTGTGAATGGTACTCATGGCCATTGATCAGTGGTCTTTGATCAGTGGGTTTTGGTCAGTGGTTGTTGATCAATGGTCATGAGAATTTGCATAATTAAGATTAAGGAACTGACCTCCCAGCCCATTGTTCCTTCAGTGGGCTGGTTTCAGTCATTATGCAAATGTACTGTTTATAAGATTGGGGAAACCTGCAGTCAGCTGAGACTGAAGAAGTCACTTGGATGAGTGACGAAACGTTTCTCCCACAAAACGCTACATCCAGATGAACAGAATCAACTTTTGGAGGTTAAACTCTGAATGTTCCCGTGATCCTGATCCTCACCAGCGTTCAGAGGGTTTAGCCTCAGAGTGGCTGGTTTTAGTTTCAGTTTGTCTCCTCTAATCTGCACATTCTTTCTTTACTTCCTCATCACATGGGCAGCGACCTCTGACCTTTGTTTGTGTCCCTCCCCTGCAGGCGTC
>VUQG01020153.1:0-10096 GCA_015106755.1 Etia nguti
TACAATGCTGTGATTGCAGCCATTCCCCAACTCTCTGTGAATGGTACTCATGGCCATTGATCAGTGGGCTTTGATCAGTGGGTTTTGGTCAGTGGTTGTTGATCAATGGTCATGAGAATTTGCATAATTAAGATTAAGGAACTGCCCTCCCAGCCCATTGTTCCTTCAGTGGGCTGGTTTCAGTCATTATGCAAATGTACTGTTTATAAGATTGGGGAAACCTGCAGTCAGCTGAGACTGAAGAAGTCACTTGGATGAGTGACGAAACGTTTCTCCCACAAAACGCTACGTCCAGATGAACAGAATCAACTTTTGGAGATTTACTTTCCTGGATGATTGAGAATGCATCAAGATGCTCTTTATAGAGACGCTCACACCGCTGATGATCAGCTGATAAAGTTCATTTCATTTGCAGCACCTGTACCTCACTTAGCACTCCACCGCCTCATCCAAACATGATCAGGTCAGGCTCCAAACAAGCAACACGGCAGCAGCTGAAATACGGCGTCAGAAAAGCAGTGGCTGACTGCATGCATCTGTGTCTGTTTTATATATGGTCAGTGATTTCATTGGATAAGTCCCGCGCTCTTGTTGCCTTGTTACCACTTCTTTAAATCAGATGATGTTCAGACACCTGAGGAAGACAGGAGCCCTGAAAATGCTGCACCAACAGTCACTGAAGGTTTCAGTCAGACAGTTTATTTTAAAGAGGCGCTTCTTCCTGTGAGAATAATGTAGTTTTTTATAAGGAGCAGAAACACCTGTCCTTACTTGGGTTTGACTGTTTCATGCACTGACATCATTTCATTTCATTGCATGAAACTAGAAACATAAATGAAGAAAAAAAATCTCATTAATTAGCTTGAAAGATTAGAAATCTATAAGTCAAATGAACTTTGCTGGATTTCTGTATTAACTAGAACAGGTACAGCGTCTTAAATTGTAACATTAGGGGTATTTCAGCTTTTAGTGAGAGAGAGAAAATATTGCCCTGGATGGTGGATATGTTGGACAAAAGATGGAGCTGCCAGGGTGGGGGAATAGAGGAAGACACAGAGGAGGTTCATAGATGTAGTGAAGGAGGACATGGAGATGGTTGGTGTGACAGAGGAGGATGCTGGGATGGAGGAGGCGGAGGCAGATGATCCACTGTGGTGACCCGTAAAGAAGATGAATTGTTCCTCCTAAGTTTCTCAAACTTTAAACTTTTATTATGTTGAAAAATGTTTTTGTACTTTTATAGAATTTCTTCTCCAATAAAAATTCACCATATTGAGAAAAAAATGTCGTTTCTCTTTGATTCCCAACAGAGCACAAGAAGCAGATGAGACCCAAAGACTCCCGAAAAGCCGCTGTGAAGAACCAGGTCAAGCAGCCGGTGAGACGCCCTGCAAAGACTAGAGGCTACGAGGAGGGGTTTAAACAGTGTCCCGCTCTCATTAGCACGCACAACATCTACATCCAGACCCGTAAAGAGAGGCGTCTCCACCTGACCGTTGGTGGCCATGCCTATCTTTTACCCAACACCTCTGTGGTCATCAAATGCCCCGTCAGAAGGTTCCCCAAAGCCTACATCCGCTGGCTCAAAGATGGAAGCGCCTTACCCAGCTCCCAACGCCTGGGCGTCACCAAGTCCGGCTCTCTGAAGATCCAGTTTCTGGAGCCAGAGGACACCGGGGTGTACAAATGTGTGGCAGGACCCGCTTCAGACATTTTCACTCTCCAGCTGATAGGCGGTGACGGCAGGTCGGCAGGTAGAACGTCTGCTCCCGGTCCCGGTCCCAGCTGGGAGGAGATGCTGCCCAGCTGCTACAGCCACGACTCAGTCCTGAAGACGATACGACCTGGGCCCCGGGTTTCTCTGGTCCCCGCTGGTGGACAGGAGGCCTCCCTGCAGCCACGGGTGGAGGAGAGACTGATCAATGTCACACTGCAGGCTGATAGAGGAGAGATCCAGCAGGAGCAGGCCTCAGAGCTCATCTCCTCCCTGCTGACCCACATGTCTCCTGCCCAGCTCTGGACCAGAACCACAAAGAGAGGAGGACAAGCTAAAGGTAATCAGAGACCCAGCTGACCACACTGTGCAGGGAGGTTTCCAGAATACATTAAAATCCTCTTTACTTTCTTCCAACACCTTTTTCATGTCTTTCATTAAAGAGGAATGTGATGAAAGCTTGTCAAGGAAGCGGATAGAAAGGGAAAAAATAAAGAGCAAGGGAGCAGGAAAGACAATTGAAGGAAAAAGGGACTAAAGGAAGGTGAGAAGGAAAGAGGTTAGTTGGTCGGTGGGTCGGTCGGTGGGTGGGTTGGTACGTTAGTGGGTATGTGGATGGTCAGTGGGTTGCTCAGTGGGTGGGTCGGTGGTTCAGTCAGTCAGTTTGTTGAAGATTGCTGTGGCGAGATCATCAGTATCAGACTGCGGTCAGCTCGTCTGGCACCAACACTCGTCCTGCCAGAAACCACGTTTTCACTGATTCTGAGGCTTGATGTTTATCTACACGGCTGATTGAACTGCACTGCTGCTGCTCCGTGTTTGGCTGACGATCAGGTATACAGGTGTTCCTAATAAAATGCTCAGTGTTTGTTGTGATTGCTGATGCAATCCCATCAGGTGTCTCTCCGTGTTATCGGCTGACCTTCCTCGGTCTCCTTTCTCGGGATAACCTTTCTTTTTGCTCCCTGATTCGTCCACAGACAGACTGCCCAACTGGTCCGAGCACTCTCCACTGGAGACGGTAGCAAAGAGACCAGCGATCATCAGACAGCAGCAGAGCGTCCCACCGACCTTTCAGAAGAACATCAACGTCAGTATCGGACACAGCGCCCTCCTCACCAATGCCACACGGTCGCTGACCATCCGGTGCCCTGCGGAGGGATTCCCACCTCCCAAAATCAGCTGGAGCAAAGACGGAGCTCTGCTGCAGCACTCTGACAGGTAACAGAGCAGAGCTAGCTGACAGGCCAGTCAGTCTGAGTTAATCTGATTCTAATTGTTGACATGTTTTATTTATCATGTGATATTTTTTAATTTGAGTGAATTCTGGAAGCTCCCTGTTAGCTCCAGGGAGTCACAAGATGCTTGGAGTGTCTCACAAATTCAAGGTATAAGCTCAAAGTTAGTTACAGCAAGTTAACAGGATGCTTTCCAATCTGTTAGAATCGGCTTTTCAAAATAAAACCCACATGACAATAAAAGTTGTGTATTTATGTTAACTTTTCTTTCAAAAATAAAAACCTCTGCATGGTAAAATGAGCTTATTTGAGGTGTATGACAAATTTTAGTTATAGTTTTAAGGATTTCCCAAACGGTAGGTAGCATATGCTACAGCTCATGATGTGTCTAAGTTTTAAAATTAAAGTCTGCAGAGTCAACACATTGAAGTATGTCAAAATAAAAGATTTAAGATGACAAAAGGCGCATACAGATTTACTGGCCTTTCAAAATAAAGTGTCTACTGTTTACCATTTCTCAGAATTGAAAGCATCCAACATGAGAATGTGTTACAGGGTTTTCTTTGTCTGCTGGAATCAACTTAAACAGCAGTTTGAGCTAACATGATTGCGCCTTCAGGGTCCAGATCTGGATGTATTTAGCCCATGTGCAGTCATTCAAATCTTTGCCTTCTATGCTGTCCCATCTGAACAGCAGAGAAGAATAGAGATGAGGAAGCAGCTTTCCTCACCTGCCCTGCTCCTGTATCTTTGCGTTCGCTGCCCCTCATCACTTCTCCAAAAGCAGCATGTTAGCTGCTCTCTTCCTCCTCCTCCTCCTCCTCCTCCTCGCTCTGTTAATTAGCTACAGCTCGTGTTTCTCCTTGTGATCTTTTCCAGCTGCAACAGATGAAGCCTGGAAATATTCACAGTGAATTAATTGGGAAGCTAATTACACCGGTGGATCTCCCCGGCCTTCCCACATGTTTCCTGTTTTGCTAATACCCCTGGTTCTCAGTGACTCCCCAGGAAGTCTTTGAAAGAGACTGAATGCGTGTTTCTCACTTCCACAAGCAGTCGGTGTTAACTAGCAGTCATAATTTACTACTGATACCACCTTGGTAGATGGTATTAGCTTCTACGCCAGGCTAGTTACAGCTATCCCGATTAGCTCGGCTCATTTATTTTAAGAGTGCGGTCTCTGAGCCTGACAGGAAGTCATTTATCAGTTCTGATCAAAGGTTTGAACACGTGACCATGATACCTATTGTAAGGTAACAGCAGTAGAGAGGAGAATTGCTGGTGCATTGTGGGAGTACCCTACTGTCTAATCTGTGGTCGAATGCTCGGCTATCAGACGAGAATGGAAAAACATTTGTCTTCCACAACTTTTATTTTTAGATAAAAATGATCATGTATTTGTTACAAGAAGCTGGTATTTTTTCTTTTTGTTATCCATCCATCCTCTTGCACTTATCCAGCTGTTTTAGGACGAGAGACCCTGGACAGGTCGCCAGCCTGTCGCAGGGCTAACACAGAGAGACAGACAGCCATTCGCACCTGTGGGCAATTTAGAATCAGCAATTAACCTAACCCCACTAACTGCATGTGTTTGGACTGTGGGAGGAAGCCGGAGTACCCGGAGAGAACCCACGCAAACTCCACACTCGGCCTGATGGTGGAAGTGGACCTTCTTGCTCTGAGGCCAACACTGTACCACCGTGCTGTCTTTTTGTTATTTTTAATTAATTGTAGTCTTTAAGTCAGGATTGTCAAACATTCATCCTTTAGGTCAGACGTTCTAGTTCGAGTTGGCCAGAGCCGTCTGTGGGTCTGACCGCTGTCACGTTTTCAGCCTCACGGGTTTATTTTCCTTGAGAAAGTAAAATGAGAGAATGTTGTGAATCATTTATTCTGCTGCAACTGTGCTGCTCACTGATTTATAAAGTCAGTCCCTCTACAGATGAAAGTTTTGGCACACGAGGTGAACCAGCAGATTTTATCAGTGGGTTTATTGACTTTGAGCCGTGATGCTCATTTTAACAGCCCGTGGTTGCAGTGTTTGGCATTTCGGATGGCACGGGAGTGAAACCTCACTGAGTGGCTCTGGTCCAATGAATATTGATGATGCTCTGAAGCAGGAAGACCACACATTTTGCACTCGTATAGTTTCGTCAGCCCACACTTTTAAAAAACACATTCGATTTGCTTAACTCGAACTTGTGAAATGCAGATGGAGGTTTGCGATCTGCGACTCACTGCGACGGAGCCCATGCGTGGGAGCAGGAGCTGCCAATCACGGCACGACCGACTGCTGCAGAGAGAGCGTTTCTGCCCTGATGCGTTACACAACATGACCTCTTCTTGATTCTCTGAGCTCGCCGGCCGGCTCTGTGCCGCTGTCATCGTGAATCAGGTTTAAACCTGCTGAACTGGCCTGGTCCAAATCATGCCACTGATTGGTTCTGCAAAGTGTGCAGGATAGATGATTGATTAATGTCTTGATAAAAGCTGATTTTGCTTATAAAAGTCCAAAAAAGTGTCAGCAAACAGTTCGAAAGCATATGGAAGAAGTATAAATCGTTTTTTCACTCCATGTTTCTGTAGCAACTTTTTCCCCAATTTCCTTTTTCCATGTGAAATGCAAATGATTTAACCTGATCATATTAGTTAAGCTCATAGTGCGGAATCTTTGATGCCCCCCTCTGGCAGTGATGGTAATTACACAAACCCTTTGACCTTTTATGTCTGGTGGACGTTAGAGGAGTTTTGACATGTAAGCTTCTGCTTGATAGTTCAGCAACGGTTCTGTGGTTTCGTTGGCTGCTGATCATTTTGTAATCTGATGAGCTGAAAATCCAGTTTTGTTAAAGAGAACGAGCTGCTGTGGAGAGATGGCAGAGGCGGCACAGATGCTGCACTTTTCCACTGAACTGGTCAGACTGTCAGTAACTCGAGAGCCTCCTGAGGTCTTCATCATTTTCTTCTCCTCTTGCTCATCTCTTCCTACAAGTTTTTAACCACAATGAGTCTGATAAAGAAAATTAGTATCCGTTTCATGTCTGTGCAATGAGAGCAAATCTAAAAGAAACACTTTGCTGCTTCCTACAAGTTGTTAGTTTCAGTATGAGAGGAGTCCTCCGTGTTCCTCGTTCTGTTTATTTACGTGATTTAGGGAGGAAAGAAGCTACGACAGGTGGTGCTAGCCTCCGTCTCCCTTCTGTGGCGCTCAGCTGCTTTTAATCACGTCCTGAACTTGTCTGTACAAGATGCGCTGAGATGAAATTGATATTGATTTTCCGATTTGATGCCGGGTAAGCCGGTAAACAAACACATTTCCCAAAATGTCAGAAGGGAGAGAAAGAACCTCTGAGGACGGTCGGAAATCTGAAAGCCCGAGTGAGACGGAGACTTGATTGACATTTACAAGACCTGTGGGCTGCAGAGGAAAACACAATGTTCTGCAGCCGCCCTTGACTGAGTTTTATCAAAGTGCTGAAACTGTGGAGCGAGCTGAGCGTGATAACAGCTGAAGTTAGCTCTGCATCACGCTGTGCTGCTGACTGACCTTTTAAAAAGGACTTTTATCAGATTTACCGGGTCTGCAGCATTTATTTATTTGATTCCTCAGTAAAAAGTTCATGTCTGTGTTAATGCAGCGGAGACAAAGATCAAAGAACAAGTAGTTCTCTTACGTTGCTTCGTGGTGTAGAATGCAGTGAAGAGAACAGTTATGACTGCCTGATCTACATGCAAATCACCGCTGTCTGGAATACAGAGCTGAACACATTTGTGAGCCTTTCTTCTGTTTTAAAGGGTGCAGCATATCAACAGAATGTCTGTGCGTTGTAGCACCGTCGGTTTAAAATATTTCTCTAGTAACTGTACTGCTACATACCTTAGTGTCGGCTTTGTGAGTGTGTTGTGTGCTACTCCTCAGGCCTGGCCGTACTACAGTTGAAAGACGGGGCGTCGCTGAGCCCGGCGATGTGGGCAGCCCTCTTCGGCCTTGTGGTGTTTGCTCCCCTTACAGGGGAGGTGTGTTGTTTTTGTCTAAAGCCCACCTGTACGTAGCGATGCACTCGTATCTCCTCACGTTGTAGCTGGCGGCTGTCTGACAGACTCTTATTGCATAACGAAGCCTCTAATGTATCTCCCCTCAGTGATTCTCTTGGATGTAGTTGCTTCTTCAAGTTGGTGAGATTAGCTGAACTTGGTACCTGAAAACTTTGCTTTACCAAAGAGGTTTTGACCTGTTGCTACAAATAATAAAATCTTCTAGAAATTCTCTGCACTCTGGTAGCTGCATAGCTCCGAATCTGTTTCTTCGCACCGCCTCAACCATTTGTTACATTTACATTTGTTCAAATGTAACATTGTTTACATTTTAAACGTTTTTCACATTTGTTAAAACTGTTCCATTCCATTCTGATGGTGCATTCAAGGTGTGACATCATTCTGAGGTTCTGGGCTGGATGGGGAACAAAGGTGCGACCGTTTGTGTTAATATAACGACTTCTAAGAATGTGCGATTCATTATTTTGTGGCTTTGGAAAAAAAAATATCTTCAGGCCTGTTTAAAATGTTAGAGAGCTATAGTCTTGGCAGTCTTCTGTGAACAATAAAATAACACTTGCAGTTTACTCTTTGTGTTTCTCTCTGTATTCGGGTGATTATCTCCTCATCTACCGCTCAACAAAGTTCCTCTGTATCCAAAATTATTCGCGAGTTCCTTAGCGGAGACTCTTTGCCTGTTTTAGCTGGCCCACTTGGAAAGAAGTACGGGAATATGAGGAAGCCGGGTTCTCCCTGTTGGGATGAGTTGGGTAAAAAATACAAATGTTTTCCTCGTGTGTCTGCAGGGTATCCTGGGATAGAGCGGGCCTCCACATCCTGCAGCTCAGAGCGTCTGACAGAGGCCAGTACAGGTGCACAGCTGCCAACGCGCTCGGCTCAGACTCGGAGACTTCCCAGCTGCTGCTGGCAGGTGTGCTCTTTGTTGTAGTTCACTAGTCTCACGTAAGGTTGCATTTGTATGCAGATCTTCTCCAGCTCCAGTGGAGTTCTTGTAATTTCCCTTGTGGCTTTTTTAACTATGTTGATGAATATCAATCCGGGCCCTGCTTTGTCTGTGAGATTTACTATGAGAGCACAGTAATAAATGAATTTATAAATATATACATTTACAGATTTCCCCGTCTTACTCAGCCCGCTGAAAAGAGTCCGTCCTTCTCAAAGTGTGTAACAGCTGTTTGTCCACAACATGAACCAAGTTATTCTTTTCCACTGGTGTCGTGTGTGAGGGATTATTTTCCAGTTAAACTCGTATTTGTGATCTAAAGGAAGACAAAGCTCGACACAGCTGTGGCTCCTCTTCAGCCTGCTCCATGACTGACAACAAACCTGGGGTGGTGGGGTTGTTATTTTATTTTAATCATTTATACAGTGCAGTTCTGGAATCACAATCAGCTTTTTTTAAACTTTTAATTTTTATTTTTTTTAAAATATTCTTCCAGATTGATTCATGTTCATAAGGGAGTCTTTGTATCCAGTAAAGTTGCCTCACTGATCGCAAAATAATCAACCTGAAGTTTAGGAAGCTGATCTGTTGGCACAAGAAATAACAGTTGAATCACTTTCTTATATTTTCTTATACTGTTTATGTCCAGACAAACAGAAGGTTATCAGGAAATTCAATTAAACGTGCAGTTTCTATGTTCGATGTTGTAATTAAAACACCAAAGGTGTTTAATTTGCATTTTGACAGAAGGCGACTGAGTCTAATAATGAATTAACTGAATTTTTGTGGCTGCCATTCTGAACTTCTACGCGGACGGTAAAGTTACCCTCTAAGCAATAAATCAGATAAAGGAAGAGGAAAGTGAGTGATTAAACCCAAAAGTGCAAAATGTCATTTAATGCCAATGACACAGTGATGTCATTTCCTGTGTCTAACCAGCCTCTGTGTCATTTACCATGAACTCTGAATGCAGTACAGCTTAGCTTTGTCACCACTATTGTCTCACGATGTGATCTTATATGGATGGATTGCAGTGCTGGACAGGCCGGCTTACACAACAAAATAAATGGTTTTATATCAGAGGTTAGTCGTGGTCTCTGCTCATGTAGGAATCCTTGGAAAAACTTGGAAACTATTCTAATGGTTGTCCAATCACGACTTTATTGATATATACCGTCATTAAGGGTGGAGGGGTCAGATGCTGTCCACCTTTGCATGTTGTATGTTGGGTTAGATGATCTGCTTTGTTCTTCTGTAGAGTCGCTATATAGTTGTTTCTACGTCTATTCTTGGTCTGCTCGCATCTCTCACGAGTCAGAAACATTATTGCGGTTTTTAAAGAGTTTTTTTATGGTTTAACAAAAGTTAAAACATTATAATTTTTTGTGATGGGAGCTCAGTGGCTGATGCAGTTTCTGTGAATCTTCAGAGAGTCCGGCCATCGCGGTGTCTTGGAGAAATGTCTCAGACCACGGGGTGATGCTGGCCCACAACTTGACAGCCACTGTCGGAGGACAAATCAGCATTCGTCCAGGCGCCAACCTCACTGTGGACTGTCCCGTCAGTGGTAGGTCACGATACCACACAACACAAATCAAAGGTCTGCATACCCAATTTCAAAAAGCCCATCGTCCTGTTTTATTGGCACTTATTTAGCATTTATAGCACATAATTTAATGAAAAAGATGGTCTGCTGTATCTATAAAACTATGATTACTTTTATTATGTGTGTGATGTCTGTGGGTGAAGCAGAAACATGAACGTACAGCAGTCTCCTCGTCTCATCTCACCACCAGAGACAAAGTAGAAAAGAGTCAAAGGTTTACTTCCTGTGCAGATAGCAGAACAAATGTCCTCATAAAATGACCGTAGAAACAGATTTAGGTCCCCACAACATCAGTAATACACATGCGCACACACACACACGCTTATCTAAATTTATACACACTGACTGCTGCTTCTCTCATCTCATCCAATCACAGCGTGATGAAAACGTCTGATCAAACAGCTTATTTTGAGCTGGTTACAAAAGGTTACTGCACTGAGAGCTGAAATGACATTAGCTGTGTGTGTGTGTGTGTGTGTGTGTGTGTGTGTGTGTGTGTGTGTGTGTGTGTGTGTGTGTGTGTGTGTCAGAAGGAGAGA
>VUQG01020154.1:0-18233 GCA_015106755.1 Etia nguti
GTGTGTGTGTGTGTGTGTGTGTGTGTGTGTGTGTGTGTGTGTGTGTGTGTGTGTGTGTGTGCTTACATTTGTCCTTATCCATCTGAATGTGTCCAGCTGTATGTCAGAGTGATGAGAATGCATACCCTACCTGTAGTAGGGTTTTTAGATATGAGATGATAGAGCTCTGAGAAACAAAAAGACTGTAATTTTTTTCTGTACCGAAACATCATCAAAGAATATGGTGCAAACCTCAGTGGGCCTTGTGAAAATGTAAGGCAAGCTGTGTTGTGTCCCCTTGCCAGACGTTTTGATGGGAGTTTGAAAAGCACCAACTCACCAAACAAGATGAGCTAGGAGGTAGGAGAAAAAGTAAAAGGGCAGTGGAGTTTGATGAGAGAGTCTGATTGCCATTCTGTCTGACATGCAGCCTAAATGAGCTAAGAGAGCAGGAGAGGGACTATTTGATTCCAGCATACGCACACACACAAACACAAATAAGGGCACTGAAGTGTCTGGCTTTTAAGTATTTTCATTATTAGATGGATTTTTTTTTTTTTTTTTTACTTTTTTTTTTTTTTTTTCTCATACCTTGTTCGACTCCATAGTAAATTAAATTTGTTGGCGTAATTCTTACATTTTATGTCTTCCTTTGCAAAATATGAAAAGAAAAAAGTAAAAAGAAGCAAGAGGAGACATAAATAGGGGAGAAAAGAGTGAGTCGTGAAGAAAAAGGAAGTGGGGAAGTGGTGGCAGTCCTATAACCTGACTGAGTTTACCCCTCAAGGTAGTCTTCTCGCTTGTCATCAGGGAACTGACTTCTCTGATATCCCGTATCCGACTAGACTTCCACAAGTGGGGTAAATAAAGAATGACAAGCCCTCCCCCTTCACCTCCAGGCAGATTTCACTCCTCTTCCCCTTTCCAGTGCAGACGTGGTGTGCAACAACAGTGGAGCTATAACTAATTTCAGTTCTACTCATTGAAAATAAAATGCCATATACATGCACCACTTGCAGAAATTTTGTCCTCTACATATTATGTGGTGGTCACCTGAGTGGGTAAATAAACACTTAACAAAAACAAAGATACATACAGTATCTCTGTTTTTTTTTCCAGTCTAAAGCACGCAGGCATACACACAAACACCAGCTCAAATTTAGTTCCCTCTCGTGTGGTCACAGGAAACTCAAGAGCACACATGCAAACACATAAGAAGACCTCACATAGAGCCTGCAACACTTTTCCTCCCGACAGATTCCTCATTTTTAACCACTGAAACCTCAGTGCAGTCTAATGTGTGTTTGTGCTTGTTTTAAAGAGCAATTAAGTACAGAAAGGCATCATATTTGGTGGTGATTTCTTTATTGGGAATATATAGAGGAGTATAAAGAAAACAGAGGACAATCTGAAGCAGTCATTTAATGAACTGAATGTTGCTAGCGGTGAGCTTAAATGCCACTTTGAAAGCACAGTACACCAAAGTGAATTGCTTTATTCCAACCAATCAATCAATCAATACATAAACAAATGAGGATATTAATTTAAGAAATAGCCGAACAAAAAGGATGAAAGGGGGACGAGACAAGATGCAAAGTAGCTAGGAACTTAAAACTTTCATCGACTGGAGAAAAACTGACAAGAAATGCATTTCTTTAGGTGGCCTTAATACGAAAGCCTTAAAATGCGACTATAAATGAATAATTTAGCTAATGCTTCATTAATAGACGCAGGCTGTTAATTTTAACACAAAGCAGCAATCTAAAGGAGTGAGATCTTTCTCAATACACTCCTGACCAGCACCACCGGTAGCTCTTCCAGGTGCCAGACAGTAAGTCTGAAGGCTCCGCCCGGCCTCCACTCCCATTTCTTTCCCTCTGTAGCTCCAGGCCGGTTAGGGAGAGGCTGGAGATCAATAGCTTGTGTTTGCCTATAGCAGTCCCATTCCTCAGCCGGGACACTGATGCTAACTATCAATAGCAATAAGAGGCTGTCTGAGACACAGTTAACTTCTGGCCGACCAACACAGCTGTCTGGCGGCAGTTGATAAACATCTTGTGCCCAGAGTCACTGCGAATAAACCGCTTGATATGTTTCAACTTTGTGGCTGTATTTACTGTAAGAACGTGTGTGTTTTTTTGTTTTACGTGGCGTGTCTGCTGGCTCGGTGGTTACCTGCACGTTGCTTTGTTGTGTGGTTACACTACCCGCCCGGCTTGCTTTGTGGCTGTGACACAGACATTGCATGTGTATATTCAGTATATTCTGTGTTTACGAGCGTGTGAAGTAATGTAGGGATAAGTCGATGTGTAATTTTTAGTTTTGCTTCCAGGTTCTTAAGAATACATAAACACTCAGCTTTCGGTGGGTGATGTCTGTAATTTCTTCAAGATGTTTGGAGTGTTTGGTTCCTCTATAACCTCCAGCCTTAGTGATGTGTGTCAGTGTAATCCGGCTCCATTCTGTGAAACATCTAACCATCTAAGCATCCCTCTTCGTCCAAATATCATTTGTCAATGTCATATGAAAGCACAATGTGTTTTTCAAGAATACGAAGGAGCTAAAATGGGAGTCTTGGTGGTCGTCCAGTACCACCGTGTTTGTCGTTAATGCAACTCAAGCGAACATGTTTAATCAGATACAATCAAGTGAATTTGTATGATAACAATTGAAGGATTGAACGATTGCATCACTGTGACTGAGTGTATCTATTTAAAAAAAAAACTTGGGTGGACAGTAATGAGAAACAGCCATAAAGCTAATAAACTTAGTGAACTAAAGCCAAAGGTTCGTTTTGCTCAAGTACCCTGTATATTACTTATCTATATCTATTTAAACATTTATTTATAAATAAGAATAATCAGTTAATAATCAGTCAAATTTGATGCAAAACAAACTATGTTTTGAATATTTCCAAACTGAAAAGTGTAATTAATTGTTTTTAATATAAGAATTTAGCAAGTTATAGTATCATAAAGTTTTAATCTCTTCTAAATTGTGTGGTGTTTATATTTTATCTTAAACAAAGCTATTCTAGTATTTGCAAACTATCTAAAAGGATGCAAATGTAGTTTTGTGTTTGAGTGCTTCCCGCCTGTGATGTTTGGTGTCCAGTTGCACCATTCAGAAAGACACTGAAGCCTGGCCTCTCTCACTAATAACTGGGGGGGGGGGGTTGAAGCTCTTTGTCAAGGATCCATTGGCACACATCTCCTAACACTTGTACACTTGTACCTGAGTAGCTACAGCTTAAACACAATCACTCGCAGTGTTTGTGCCACAGATGCTGTACCAGTGGCACATGCAAACTCACAATCTCTCACACACACACACACACACACACACACAGAGCATGGACATGCAGGGTATGTGTGATGGACCAGTGACCTCTAGCACCTCTGCAACACCCCTGAATGTTTGCTTGTTTTCCCTCAAACAAGATGAGATTGAAAGGGGGTGTCTGTAACTGCAGCTGAGATAATGTAAAAACAAACACGGCCCATTGATATCGGGCGATGCTGCAGGAAGATGTCAGAGGGCACAATGGGGGAAAACAATCTGTGGGACAAGTGGTGGCAGGGCTGCTGGAGGACAATAGAAAGGGTTTGATCTCTTAATTAATGGAGGCTAGTCGGTGCTGCTGCAGGTATTGAATTTTAATGCAGGCAATTTTTCAATGGGATTCCTTTGGTGGCAAAACAGTGCTAAATGCTGCATTCTGATTGTCTGGAAGACAAAGTAATCTCACTTCATAGTTCAAGTAAATGAACCAATAATTTCTGCTCTAGCTAAAGTTTTTTTTTTTTCTTCACCAAAGCCCTATGGCCTGATTAATTTTAGATATGTTTTTTGTTTGTTTGTTTCTTTTGTTTTTTTAGAAGACTTATGTGGAATAACTCAAAGACTGAGTTTTATTTAACTTGCTGAGGCTGGGCACCCCAAACATAGCAGTGCTGTTCTGTTAAGAGTCATACAGTGACAGAGTGTGTGACTTGGTAGAAGGAAAATATGGTCTTATTTCTTTATTTGAACATGAGGCCAGCTTACAACAATCCCTTTATTCAAGCTTAAAATCCTTTAGAAAAGACATCATGGTGCCATTAATAATGCCAGGTACTTGATATTTCTTCTGGGAATGAGGGGGACCATTGTCTTCATCAGTTGTTGTTAGTAATGAAAAGAAGGAATAATGTACTAGTTTATTCTGCCACAAAATATAACATTTTAGGGAATTTCTGCCTATGGTTGTTTGTGATTGCATTTGTTATTATTAAAAAGGCCCTTTCTTAATATTATCTCTATAACTTTTTGGTATTTTTTAACAGAGGCTCTTTACTCATAACATATAAATCAAACCTATCAATCCATGTAAGCAGCAGCAGCCCTGTTAATCAGGGACTCCCCTCCTCTTCATACATACTGGAGTCACGAGACTCTGCTTTCTTGTAAAACCTTGAGTTTTGTCCGCTCTCTCTTTTGCCATTTGTGCGACTGTTATCACAAACACTACACCACACACACACACACACACAAACACACACACACACACGTGCAGCTGACCTAGATGAAGGCCTAATCCAGCTAGTTGTAATTCTTTAGGCATCGCGTCGAGCAGGGAGCAGGACCGTGAATAGAAACCCACCACGTGTTGAATACGCAGAAAAAAGGGGGCTTTCTAGTTAGAAATACAGAGTGTGAGGATCACTAACAACTGCGCTTTGGTAGATTCCTCGCTTTAACTATCGCATTATGCGCTCAGACGTTCAGTGTTTCTGAGCTACGTGATCAATCACGACGTGTCGGTGATAATAGTGAATGATGACACCCACGACAGACCGTCTCTGATATGGTGCGCGCAGCATTGATTGCGCATAACCGACAAATGCGCACTTTTTATGCGCCAAAGGCTTCTGTCACTTTTCTTTGAAAGCCCTTTTTTCCCCCGCATTGACAAAAAGAAACTGTTTGATGCGCCTGTTAAATAAACGGTTGTTACATCCATCGTTAATCAAAGGTTTTAATTGTTTTTAAAAACAGGAAATATACTATAATAATTCCATCTTAATATCATTATCATTAACATTTTTATGTTAAATGTTTAATTTTTCCCGCTTTCTCACTCAACAGATAATAAATAATAATTCAGGCAGACACACGCCTCTGAAAAAAGAAAAGAAAAAAAAACGTTTAAGTCAGTTTAAAACTTTTTCAAGCATTGGCACTGAGTTATGTCTGTTGGGTCCCCAAACTGTGTCCGCCTGTGTCATTCAGCCCATGACTGTTAACACTGTATCCTCAACCGTCCCGAGTGAATCCCATTTAAAATGTCTCCTGCTCGGCTGGGCTGCAAATCACCCTGTTTACAATCTCACACCAACACTCACATCAATTAACTGGCCATTGATTTTTCCGCCCGGGACATTACAATATTGCAGACCCCTTTTTCCTCTCCTAGCAATTTCAAGTTTCCTGCATATAATTGCACGGGCTTTTTAACTGCACCCGCACATACACATTTTCCCCTACTAATGATCATTTGCTCTTTGATTTTTGTTAGTCACAGCTTTAATTTCGATCTGGTCCCCGGGTTTTTGGACAGTTTACGCATCAATTGTTACTCCCTCCAAAAAAAAAAAAAAAAAAGAGAATGTTCCATTTGAAAATTATGTGTGCTGTTTAATTATTCGACCTAACGCATTGATAAAGCAGATCACTAAGGCCATCAGAGGTATTTGATTTTCCCTCTGCTCTTTCCTTTTTTCATGAATAAGTAAATAGTAAGGCTAGTCGAAACTAAAAGATATCTGACACAAGAGAGGACCAGATCCATCTAGCCTGCAGCTGCTCTTTAAATATTCAGTGAAAAATAATGGCATCCGAGGCATCACCTATAGTAACATTATTATCTTCATTTCTCAAAATCAGCCTGACTGAGAGCTTCGTTTATCTTTTTCAGGTAATAAATCTACTCGACTCAGCGCTCACAAGAAGCTCCTGTGGGATCTCTTGCCCTCTTAAGCATCCCAAGTGAATGCGCGCTCCTGTTAATGCATTATTTATAATAAAAATAATAATAATAATAATAATACTGTAACTTCTGTAATCCACAGGCTCGATTAAGACATTGTTTTATTTGCTTTGCCGTTATCAGCTGAAATATATTGGCCAATTGTCATTCTAATAAAAACATTTACCATTACGATAAAATAAAACATATCAACAGGCCAAACATTTAACTTTTGATAAGGACATTATGCAGTAATTTAATACCGATTTCACAAAATAAACAACCCAGTGGATGGTGAATATATAAAGATAAGTTTTTTGTTTTTTTTTTCTTCAAATACATGATGTGAAATGTAGATTAGTCCACATGACATGGATATGCGGCAAGCATTCGTTAAAAAAAACTGTTTGGGGAAGAATTTAAAAGCTTAATTTATCCCCATTCGGGTGAACAGACTTCTGTCTCTCCGCTCTTTACCACTGATCATCCCGGCGCGCACAAACCGTTTGGCTCTGCTGTGCTCAATCAGAGAGAAAGCGAGAGAGCGGGAGAGAGAGGAGGGAGGGAGAGGGAGGTGGAGGTGAATGGTAACGTGACTGAATAGCCCGATGACCAATCAGATCCTCGATGGGCTGGGCTCCACATTTGTCCCACTGCCGCACGGGCCCTCAAAGTTTGTTTATTCGCGGAACGCAGTGTGTGATGAAAACGTGTTAGTAAGTAACCCCTCTTTCTGCTAATAATAATCAAATCAAAGTGATTGGGACGTCGGATCACACTCTGGACTTTTGGGAACGCGTAACGGTGCCATTTACGCACGGAACATGCTTGCGAGACGTTGCGTTTTAGCGCACCGGGAGCTTCGCTTCAAACTCTTCAGAAAGTAGGTGTCGGTGTGCACACAACAAGAGCTGAATTACAGCGATCTTAACGCAAGAGTGGAGAACGGACTACCGAGTTGTAGTGAAATTAAAGTTGGTTGGAGATCGCGAAGGTTTGAGTTGCGAGCGTCCCGTCAATCCACATCAACAGGGGAAAAGGAAAAAAAGAAAAAAGAAAATAAACTGTGATCACTGCTTGATCAGTGAGAAAGACTGAAAGATACTGTCGCGGGCATGGACTCGAGACGCTGACATTCCCCTGTAGTAGTCAAGATAAGCCTTGACTTGGCTAAAAGAAGGGGTTAAACCGTATCTAAAGGGAGTTTGGAAAACCCAGCCTTTCTTCCCCATACGGATCAACTCATTGGGTGGGAGCTGAGAGAGAGACAAGAGTCCCCAGCAAATCAGGAGCTAATTGATTAAAGAGACTTCATTTGAATAGGAGGGGGGCTGGCAAGGTGCCAATCGCCTTTCAAAGAAGCCCCCCGTATGATTAATCGCAGAGCATTATTGATAATCATAACGGGGCACATGCGCGGTGGATGTTCTCGATTTACGTAATTTTTTAGAAGGTTTTGTAGTCATTTTTTTATTCTTTGCCTGCTGATGTGCCAGCCAGCATGTCGCGGAGGAAGCAAGCGAAGCCTCAACACTTCCAATCCGACCCTCATCTGCCTTTATCGGAGCACAATGGTGAGTCCAAGTAACCCAACGCTCCTTTTATGCAATCACCGTGAATTTTCCTTTCTTTTAAGCGATGTTTTAATGTTTCCGCGGTCAACTCTCACTGTTAAGGAAGACTTTGAATTGGGGTTTATGCTGTTAGTTTTTTTTGTTGATTTCTTTACAAATTCAAGTGACTTCTTGATGAAAGTAGGTTCGACTTTTAACAAAAGTTATTGCACCGATTTTCCACTAATTCCCCATTATTCAAGTACCATGAACAATTTTGGGTAACTTGACATTTCTGCGCTGATTATTTCATTATCAGGGGTTAAAAACTCGGTTATAAACGGTTAATAAGTTAAATTTAAAAACATAGATATGGTGCATTTTCTCTGGGTTTGAGCTCGGTGTGACTTAAAAGTTTCAAAAGTTTTTAGTCTTAACTTTAGCGCGTTTTAAATAAATAAATAATCGCTCCGCTCTCACGCAGGCTTCCCTGCGTTCAGCGGTCGGTATCTTGCCTCGACATCGACCACCCTGTCGCCCCTGCCGGGACTCCCAACTTTTCTTTGGTCCCGGACCCACGAATACAGTAAGCCGTGTGCTTCAGCTCTGCGCTGTAAACTCGTACAGATATTTCCTTCTTTTATGAAAATATATCAACAGTCTACGTCATGGCTTGTTACTTTTTCTTTTTTTTTTAAGTAAGATGAAAGGAGGGCAGAGTGCGCCGGAGAACGTTAATGAACAAACATCTTTCCCAGTTCCTCCTGTGACGGTCTCTTTCGTTTACCCATCTTTAGGCAATTTTTTTCTTATAAAAAAGAAGAAGAAGAAAAAGAAAACAAATATTTGGGAAACTGGAGTTTCGCCTCGGCCATTCTGTGTCCACAAATACACACCCGATTAGGCTAAAAGATAGTTTCGTGTCCATATACATAAAACCGACTTCCTAATTTTAACTTGTGGACTTGTAGCCAATGCGACTATCTTACACCTTTGAAAAATACTGCAGTAAGAATGTTTTGTTAGAAATGTGGTGCTCAAAATGTGAAATGAGTTTGTACAGAGTGGCATTCAGGACTCTGCATGAGCTCTCACAGTTTCAGAGGCCAACATAAGCCAGTAAAGTTATAATTAATTGCAAGCTGCTTTGTTTTTGTAGAAAAGGGAAATACTCAACCCAAACAAGACACTTTAATAAAACTGCGTTTTGAGATCACTGTAGAATAGTTATAAATAAAGCTTTCATTTCGCTACAGGACGTTGCAGCGTGTATTTTTGTTGACCGACTTTTCAGTCATGCGTTCATTAGGAAGAAAATAATATCCATTAATATTTTAAGTAATTTCATAAATGTTCTTAAATGGAAAGAAGCTCCGACTTTGTTATTCCGCGCAGTGTGATCGAATTTTGCCGCACAAAATTTATACTTTCTGCAATTTAAAAATAAATACATCTTTTCATTTAAAAATTGGCCTACAGATTTCATGCGTGCAAATAAAATTTTCTCTGCAGCACACTGTGTTTAGCACAACCTGAAAAGCATGTGCATTTAAAATAAATATTTAAAATAAATATTCCTTTCGGGAGAAAGTCACGCATTGAAACGCTGTTTCACGTGATTTTAGGAACTTGATGATTAATGCAAAACATAGTTTATCCCTGAGTGCTGTTTTTTGTTTTGTTTTTTTCTAAATTTCCTTTAAATCTAATAAAGGGGAGTGAGGGAAAGTCACTTGTTTCAACAACCCAACTGCAGAATGCAAAATTTCCTAATTATGTCTAGGCCATATGCTAAAATAGTTGCAAGTGTCTTGTGTATGTAATTATAAGAGTATGACCATGTTGTCTTAAAGTTTGGGATTATTTAGCTGAAGCAGTGCTCATTATAAATGAGCTGTGTGTCTTTCTAGAATGTTCTGGTAGCAGGAAGGGAAACAGAAAGTCATTGTATTTGTAGCTGAATATCAGTGATGCTCAGGGCTGTAGTTACTGGGAGGTCGGAGTGAGAGCCACAGAGGGTGGGATGTTGAGCTGTTTTAACCTTTGCCAGCGTCCCTCTGTTTGGAGGTGATCAGAGTTCAGGGCTCACTGTGTTCCTCTCTGCCTTGCCATTGACCCTGCTGATGAGAGCTGCAGGCGGCCCAGCAAGGCCTCAGCTTTTTTATTTAAGAGTGTGTTTGACTGTGGGGCCTTATCAATGTTGTGACCATCCCCTTATGCCCTATCAGAGTGGCCCCCCTAGAGGAGAGATTGGCAGGGCAACCCCCTTTTGCGCTGTTTCTCCCTGCAAACACAGAGTGCCTCGCTTGTCATTTTGCCATTGTTTATGTGGTGTGAGTTTAGGTGTAGCCTGAAGGACTTGCTTTGCCTTTTTCCCTCCCCTTAAGCTTTAACCATGTCACCGGGGCAGAGCTTCTGAGATTTGAATCTTGTCCTGGACCACGGCAGCTTTAGTGGAACCCCATCTAGTGTTCAGTGGGATGAGTCCTGAGGGCTGGAGAAGATGTGAGCAGAAACCCTCCTGAAGTTACAAGTGTCAAGACGCTCACAGAGGCCCCCTGCGAAAAAATAATGTAGGATCTCTCAAAGCTCTCCAACTTTTTTGACTAATCCTTACTTTCTTGTCTCTCATATTCAGATTTTTGGTCAATCTCTTTGAGGCTCCGTCCTCTTGCTGCCTGCCTTAACGCCCTTTAGCTCTGCTCACTACTTACATTGTGCTATTGATAGACATTCTATCGAAGTTTACAGTCTTTCTTCATACCAGCTTGACTTTATCTTAATTGTAATTTGAAGTTAATCCTTGCTATTTTAGGAATTAAGCCTAATGCTAGCATCTGCGGTGTTTGCTCCTAGTCTTATGTGGACAGCAGATTTGTAGTGATGCATTAATTCAGTTTTGTTCCTTTTTCGGTCATCAAGTAAAGACATATTTGGGCAGTTTAAAAAGTGCATATGCAGCCGTGTGAACATTAAAGTTGGTTGTGAAATGATTCTTACACTGTACAGCCTTAAAGGCATTTTTACCATTGGCTTTCCTTAAACTTGTGATAGAGTTTGGAAGACGACAATGTCCATTGCTGCATTGCAATTTGATGACGAGTCTTAGCAGTTCCTTAGTTAGCGTATAGAAATGTACAATTTGGGGGAAAGCTCATCTATTTTTGCTGTCTTTTTTAGTGTAATTTTATATTCAAGCGAAAGTTATATTTTATGGTTGCATTTGTTTTATTGTGGCATTTGTTTGATAAACTTAAATAATTTGAAAGTGCACGATTTTTGAAAATGCACTGTAAAAAATGTTTTAGTATTTGTTAGGATTTCTTCAATTAAAGAAACACACTTATTATGTTTGTGAGTTAAATAGTGAATTAATAAATTCCACTATAGAGTTTTTTTCTCTGCTGTGTGTAGATTTGTACACACAGAGACACACACATGCACACACAGTGCAAACTCAGGTATTTTATTTTTTATGAATAACTCTGCATCTTCCAAAAGTCAGGCAAAAGTTTTGGTTTCTTTTCTATATTCTTCTATTTTCATCCCGCTCATTGTCATATGATTTGATTTTCTTCACACTAATTTGTGTACAGTGAACCTTGAGAAAAGAGAAAAGGTGTTTATTTAATCCTCACATTTCTCACACTATGAATCAAACACATTTTTTCAAAATTAACGCTTGGGGTGTAGGTAGATGGGTGGGTGGAAGGGGGGGATTTAACATGAAAAGTTATCATTAAAGTTGAGTCTTCCCTGTTTGCATGGTTTGGTGGTGTGAGGGCCGGGGTTTACTGTCATGGCAACTTTGCGTTATCTGATGTCTCTGAGCGGAGAAACATTGAGGGAGATAATCCCTGAATTAAACAGGATCTGCTTTGAGTCGACTGAGATGAGCAGGGCCAGGCTGTGCCGACGATCCCCGCCGCTCCCATGCTGTGTGAACAATGGGAAGGCATCCTGTCTCTCTGTGGGGCAGGGCTGCACTTCTCTGGGTTTCATTTGCAAATGAATTCTTGGCCCTGATGAAAGTGTTGAGGGGCCAGAGGCACAATGAAAGGGATTCATAGAGAAATGCAATTTGTAAATCAACTTGTATGTTAAATAGCGAGATTTTAGTGTGACAAAGAGGGAAATGAATAAGGAAAGTCTGGAGCACAGCAGTGGCTCTGGGGGCAGGGTGTCGTCTTGCCTTTTCATTCCCTGACTCGTCCTGTTTATTAAAATGGAAAATTTCAAAACCTGTTTCAGTGCGCATTTGAAATGTGGTCGTTACTTTAGAATTTTTGTCTAAGTAACAAGAGAAGTTTCTGTTGTGCTCGTTCTATGAACTGGTGTGTCTACTTTCTTAGTTTTGGCAAGCTTGTGATGCATGTATTCTCATGTGCCACACTGCTCTTTAGCGTTGACCAAGTATTTATTTATTTATTTTTTCTCTTTCTTGCATTTTTTCCCCCAAATGAATTTACCGATAACTGTCCTTTCTTGGATTTAACTTTTGAGTTTATTGAACAATACTTAAACAAAAGTCTTAAGAATAATAAATATTTTTATTCTTGTAATAGATGGCAGATTTGTTTCATGTTTTTTGGTTATCAACTGAGTAACTGTTTACCTTAAACTTCTTTCTTGAATTTCTTCCTCTTTGTTTTTGCTTTCTTGTGGATATGTAGTAGATGTGGTGCCACAGGCTCTGTTGTTCTTGTCTCACTGTGATTGCAGGCTGAGTGGATACAAATTAGTTTAGTGACATAGATAACCTGTCCAAGATGCCTGTAGTTGGCTGAAAATGAGCAAAGTTGACAGCAAATTGAAAGTCTAATAAGTCCTTCAAATGCTTGATTTGCACCGAGTGGACAAGTAGACTTTGAAGGGCATGGAATATAGGAAATCAATGCTTTTCTATGAAATTTCATTAAGACCCAATGATCCTGACTTCGCTCTATTCTATATTTTGATGGATTATCTAGAGAAAATGATTACCTTTGGTTGGCCTGATGAAACCCAGATGTACATCTTCAAAGATCACTTTTAACCAATATTTGAGTAGTTCCCATTGATTTTGTATCCCCTCTTATCATGTTTCAGAGGCCACTACATGGAATAAGGCCTTTTCTCATTTCTGCTGGCTTATTGTTGCCTTTCAATCGTTTTTTCATGAACACATCAGAAGGATAAGTGTTAAAACTGATTAACTTAAGATTAACAACAATGGAATTCAAGAAGATAAACCTGCTTCTTCAGCTGCAAAACATTTCTAATCGCTAATCCTCTGTTTCCTCTTTTTCAGGGGACACAGAACTTTGCCCCGAGGACCCCCCCTGCAAGGAGTCAGACGCCCATGTCTGTAGCAGATGTTGTGCTGAGTTCTTTGAACTATCAGATCTTGAGGAACACCAGAAGAATTGCACTAAGAATCAGTTAGTTCTGATAGTGAATGAAAATCCTGCCTCCCCTGTCGGAACTTTCTCGCCTGGGTCTCCTCCTCATAATCCCGATGACCAGATGAATGACACAGCTAATAACACTGATCAAACAGAGGGCAGTGACCTTTTGGAGCCTAACACTCTTGAAAAAGACGAATCCATGGACGTGGACGTTTCCGGAATGAGCAGTGGTCACGAAGAGGACGGCAGTCATACAGAGAGCGGAAGCCCCATTAATACGGTCAGCAGCCATGCTGATAGAGGCACCTCTGGCCCTGCAGTAGGTACTTCAGCTATCTCTGCCTCACTACCTCAGCTCAGTAACCTAACTGAACTGGGGAACTTCTCCATGATCAACAGCAATGTCATAATTGAAAATCTGCAGAGCACCAAAGTGGCTGTGGCCCAATTCTCCCAAGAAGCCCGTTCGACTGGAGGACCAAGGGTGGCCGTGCCAGCCCTAATGGAGCAGCTCTTAGCCCTGCAACAGCAACAGATCCACCAGCTGCAGCTTATTGAACAGATTCGCCATCAGATACTGCTACTAGCCTCCCAGTCACCAGAAATACAGGTACCTCCAACTTCTGCTCCAGGCACAACGGGGCCAGCTGCCAGCCCCCTGACCACACTCAGCTCACATCTCTCTCAACAGCTGGCGGCAGCCGCAGGCCTAGCACAGAACCTGGCCAGCCAGTCGGCCAGTATTAGCAGCATTAAGCAGCTGGCTGCAGCAGCACAGCTACCTCAGTCCAACCCAAGCAGCAGTGAGACATCTCAGAGCATTACCACACTGGGGCCATCAACAATCAATCCCCAATCCTCTGACAAAAGGCCCACTCATATGAGTAGCCTTCATTCTCAACTAAGCAGCTCCTCACTAGCAAAGTCATCAACGCCAGCATTTGGAATAGGTAGCTTGTTAAGCTCGGCCGTGAATCCCCTTCTACCTCAACCCCCACCTGGAAATCCCATGTTCTCCAGTTCTCTGCCCAGTGTTGGCACCACTGTAGAGGACCTCAACTCTTTAGCAGCTTTGGCCCAGCAGAGAAAAGACAAGCCGCCAAATGTCAGTTCATTTGAGCATAAGAGCAGCTCTGATGATGCTTTCTTCAAGCATAAGTGCAGGTTTTGTGGCAAGGTGTTTGGGAGCGACAGTGCCTTGCAAATTCACCTGCGCTCACATACTGGTGAGAGACCATACAAGTGTAATATCTGTGGCAACCGGTTCTCCACTCGTGGTAACCTGAAGGTGCATTTTCAGCGTCATAAAGAAAAATACCCTCATATCCAGATGAACCCTTACCCTGTTCCTGAGCATTTAGACAACATACCAACAAGCACTGGCATTCCATACGGCATGTCTATACCACCTGAGAAACCTGTGACCAGCTGGCTTGACAGTAAACCAGTTTTGCCTACTCTGACATCATCAGTCGGCATGCTGCTACCACCAACCATGCCAAGCCTGCCACATTTCATCAAAAAGGAAGATCATTCAATAGCCATAACTAGTCCTTCTGTTACTGCAAAGAGTGACTCAGGTGCCACTGAGCCTTCAGCTAAAAGTAATGATGGTGTATGTGAAGAGGGTGAAGGTGCAACACTGCCTACCTCAAATGGAAAAACGGAAGAAGGCAGCAAGATTTCGGGTCTCATGACAAATGTGAGTTGTACATCAGAAAGCGCTGCAGAGTATACGACTTCTACCAGCCCACCCATGATGACCAACCCACTCATGCCCCTTATGTCTGATCAGTTCAAGGCTAAATTCCCTTTTGTAGGCATTCTGGATCCACTCCAGGGATCGGAGACATCCAAGTTACAACAACTTGTGGAGAACATTGATAGAAAGGTGAAAGACCCAAATGAATGTGTCATTTGCCACCGAGTGCTGAGCTGCCAAAGTGCACTGAAAATGCACTATCGCACTCACACTGGGGAACGGCCCTTCAAGTGTAAAATCTGTGGCAGGGCATTTACCACCAAGGGAAATCTTAAAACCCACTACAGTGTTCATAGAGCCATGCCTCCTCTTAGAGTTCAACACTCCTGTCCCATTTGTCAGAAGAAGTTCACGAATGCTGTCGTTCTACAGCAACATATCCGTATGCACATGGGTGGGCAGATCCCAAACACCCCTCTGCCAGAGAGTTATCCAGAGTCCATGGCTTCTGATACTGGCTCATTTGAAGAGAGAAACTTTGATGATCTTGACAACTTTTCTGATGACAACACTGAAGGAATGGAAGAGGGTCCAGACAGCAGTGTGCCAGATACACCCAGATCTGCTGATGCTTCCCATGACAGTCTATGTAACTCCCCAGCTCCCCCTGAAATGGCTACCCAGGAAGGGCAAGAGAGGAATGGCCAAGAGAATAGTAATGAAATGGAGGAACATAATGTGATCCAGATGAAGGCTATTGCAAATGGCTTAATTGAAGGTGACTGTCTCACCAATGACTCCTCATCTCTGGGAGGTGATGTTGAAAGCCAAAGCGCCGGGAGTCCAGCGGTGTCAGAATCTACCTCCTCCATGCAGGCACTATCACCCACTAGCATGCAGCCACAACCACGCAAATCCCCGAGCCTCGAAGAAAGGCACCAAAGGGCCTTATCTTCAGACCCCACCAGTATAAGCCTCTTGCACTCACATCCCTCCAACCTTGGAGCCCTGGACCTGACATCTGTCAATTCACCAAAAGACCCTTTGGGCATGATTTTCCCCTTCCGTGAACGTAGCACCATCAAGAATACATCCTGTGACATTTGTGGGAAGACCTTTGCTTGTCAGAGTGCCTTGGACATTCATTATCGAAGCCATACCAAAGAAAGACCATTTATTTGCACGGCATGTAACAGGGGTTTCTCCACCAAGGGCAATCTCAAGCAGCATATGCTAACACATCAAATGCGAGATCTGCCCTCACAGCTATTTGAGCCATCAAATGCCAGCCTGTCCTCCAGCCCAACTCCTTCTCTTCTATCTGTTGGTTCTCTAAGCAAACCAGAAGTCAATGGTTTCCTTCATAACCTTCACCCAGAAAAACAGGATGTACCCCCTGGCTTGGTCACATCATCTGCCTCAACATCCCCAGTGCTTTCCACTGCTCCACCACGCAGGACTCCCAAGCAACACTACTGCAATACCTGCGCAAAGTGTTTCTCCTCCGCCAGTGCTCTACAGATCCACGAGAGAACCCACACAGGGGAGAAACCCTTTGCCTGCAGCATCTGTGGCCGAGCTTTTACCACCAAAGGAAACCTCAAGGTAAATGTCGAAACACCCAGCAAACTATTGGCCTCCTAAAAGTATGTGCGTGAGAATGTTAGTGAAAAACGAGTCTCAGGGTTACTATTTAATTTTATATGGCATGTCAGTGCACTAGGCATCAAGATGTGGTAATGTGGTATAATTAATGAAAGGAACTGCTCTTAGAGAAAAAAAAAATGGAAAGGCTGAATCATGCATGTAATATAATTATTGGAGAGAATTTCCAGCATGTGATCAGCTAAGAATGATCCAGTGCACACAATTAATTATCAGGTATAATCACTGTGAGCTAAGTCAGTCTGTATTTTTCCATAACGGATTCTGTAAAAAATGTCAGAGGCTTAAATCATCAAGAAAAAGATCTGCTTAATGATCTTTAGGATCTTGGGGAATTATGTGGCCTTAATTTGCAATTATGTTAGTTATTTTTGAATGTCTCAATCTCCAATTCCTAGTGGGGAAATAAGGGTATATGTTTTTTTCGTGTTTTTTTTTTTTTATTTCTAAAAGTTTTACTAAATCAAGCTCAGGCTGTTGGATGATACTAGACTTATCTCACAATGGTATATTTATTTTTAAAAAGGCTCATTAACTTTGTGTAAACTATTGTATATGAACCACATTAAAATACAATTATTTTGGAGCAGTGTTTCAAAAATGTCCAAGCAGAATGTTGTCTTATTCTTAGAAAGGGTATGGGCAGAGGTGAAATGTCACATGTAATACTGGCTGGGGCAATGAAACTGGACAGTGCAATTTTTGCTTCAGCCGTGTGGTCCCCTTGTGAGATGAGCAAATTAAAGTTCAGATTAAACAGCATGTATCAGTCTTGCCAAAAGATGTTTACACAGTGTTTGTACTTCTCATAGCATAGGCAGCTAACTGATCTGCTGCACTCAGGGTGTGAAGCTATTTTAATTCACACTCAAGCATTATTATTATTTTTTCCATTGCATCATCTCATGTGCAGCTCTTGTGGCCAAGTTTGTAAACATCACTAGTTTTCATCCCGCTCATTGCTCTGTCTCTCACCTCCTCTCTTTTGTTCTTCTCCCTCTCCGTCTGTGTAGGTTCACATGGGCACCCACATGTGGAACAGCGCTCCTGCCAGACGTGGCCGCAGGCTCTCCGTTGATGGCCCGATGGCCTTCCTTGGCACCAACCCAGTCAAGTTTCCCGAGATCTTCCAGAAGGACATGGCCTCAAGGGCAAGCAACGGAGACCCGGCCAGTTTCTGGAATCAGTATGCTGCGGCCTTCTCCAATGGTCTCGCAATGAAGACAAATGAAATCTCCGTCATCCAGAATGGAGGCATCCCACCCATGTCAGGTGGTGTCGGAAATGGGGGCAGCTCTCCCATAGGTGGCCTGACAGGCAGCCTAGATAAGCTACACAACACGGAGCCCAATGCTGCTCTGGCTGGTCTGGAGAAAATGGCCAACACAGAGAATGGGGCCCACTTCCGGTTCACACGCTTCATGGAGGACAATAAAGAAATTGCCACCAATTAGTATATGTCCTCAACTGGGCACAGACACATAAAGATGCCTAAAGGCATACTGTACACATATGTAGACACAGACAGAGGAAGAGAACAAGACAGGGATAAAATCAGCTGAACTGCTTTGCTCGCCATTGAATCTTTACGAACATGAGTGTGAAGACAAGTTGCTTTTTTTGTACAATGTACATGTTATAGTTTTAAGGAGCTTATTTATTAGTGATTATAACCTTGCTTGAAACCAAGTGGAAGCATTAACAATTAGGTTTTGTTTATTTTAAAGCCACAATGGGTGCTTTAAAAAAATGTGCTTTTGAAACTTAGAATATCTGGTTAGATAACCTTACCTTGGCATTAAGTTATTTTCTGTCTGTAGTAGCTATAATTGAACTGTCTATGTTCATGTGATGCATTAGCCCTGTAATAAGCGAACAGACTTGCTGTAAATAATGTACACTGATCTTCTGTAGATGGTCTAACATCTGTGTGTTCATGA
>VUQG01020154.1:18253-36302 GCA_015106755.1 Etia nguti
CCTTTTTTAATCAAACCCCCCCCCCCCCACCCCACCTCATCAAGACAAAACAATGAAATTCAGGCAAGGGACTAAATGATGTTGTAGTTCCTTTCTTTCCAATTATTATTTACCTTTATCTTATTTAAAGAAGACAAAACATTGAAGTTTGCTACATTTCAAGGGTTTATTTAGTGTTAATTTGTTTTCTTGTTACAGTCTCTGTGTATTGTACTTTCTACTTTTTTTGTTTACTTCCATATTTTTTTTCTTCAATCTTCTGTTGCTCATATTTTGGTGTTGTTGAGAGCAAGACGGTTACAAATAGAGGAACATTCAGTCTGGCCTGTTTCCTGGTTTTTGGAACTGAGACAGCTAATCAAATTAGAAGGATCACTTTTAGTATCTGAGCTGGATTTCCACATTGCTGCTATGTCCCAGCATCCTCACTGACATCAAGTGCAAAGTTATGTGTTGAAGCTTCTGTAAATATGTTCAGATGTGGAAATACAAGCTCCCTTGCAAGAAAATGTACATAAAGCTCTCATAAGAAGTCCATCACGGCCAGGGGACAAAATGATAGTGTTTTTATAAGTATAAATATATATCGGGTTTGACAACCTTCGGACTGTTACATGCACTTTCTTGGAAAGTTGGAAGATCTTTATGGGTCCAGTTTCTCTACACTTTAATACCTACTAACAACTAAGATACTGTAATTCTTTACTCTAATAATCAAATACATCAGTTTTCCAAAAGAAACATTGTGTGTTTGTGTGCTTTTATTTCCTCATTTTAAAAATACTGCCTCTTTACATTTACTAACAACTATACATAAGACACTGAAAAGGCAGAAAATAAAAAAAAAGATTAAATAAGTAACTTTTGTTTCTTTTAAAGAATTTGTGTTCACGTGGATCCTCCACACTGTTTCCAGTTACTGTGCACAAACTACTGAAACGGAGGCTTGGGTGCTGATGGTGTGAGTTTTCTTGCTCTTTAATTTAAAATGAACACTGTTTGAACATCGTAATTTCCGTCGCCAGTTCTCCAGATCTCCAATTAATGACTGTTCCACAGAATCGGATAAATTCATAGCGTATCCTTGGAAAGGAAAAGGCCTCCTCTGCAGTTTATTTACAATGGTTTTTTGTTTTTTGTTTTTTTAAAGAAGAAGAAGGGGGAAAAACAAAGAAGCGCGTCTCAGCGGGTAAACGGATGAGGTGTCCGGAGCAGATAGTTAAGCAGGAGGTGTCCGATGCCCAGTTGGCGTTATTTTTTCTTCTTCGTCTTCTTCTTCGTCTTCAATTGAAAATAGAACTTGTATTAAGAATGCGACGATCTAGTTAAGTGTTTTCCAAAGGAGGTTGTCAAAACGATCCCCCGGTTATCCGGATACAGTTGACGACTTTAAAGGCGTTTGCGTTGCATTTTTTATTCAATGTGAAAAATCTTCCTCTTATGTATTTCAACAGCTGCATTTAATTTAACACATCGTTGCACATCCTGCAATGCAGGATCTGTTAATTTCTGTCCAGCATCCTCGGCGCGCTCCCCGCCTCTTTACAAAGCCGAAATCCCCAATATTTACGTTTTAGATTTCGAGACGTAGACGCTAAATGATCCTTGCCCACAGTGCCTGTTTTCTTTTTAACAGTCACATCTGTTCCCTTGAGCTCTGTTTGTGCAGTAAATCGGCTTCCTGAGAGATTCCTTCAAAGAACAAAAAGAAAAATAAAACATTCCCACATTCCTGCTTAATTATGACAAATTCTTCGTTTGCATGTACTATTTTAAATATGGTGTATTTCTATTTAGGAAAATTATTATTATTATTACATTCTAAATGATAATCTAATTGATTTCCTCAAAAAAAATTTTTTTATCAAATTCCAAATGATAAAATTATAAATACTTAAAGATGTGCTGCAAAATTAAATAATATAATTATAAATATTTGAATAATAAAATAATGGAAATAAAATAAATAAATAAATAAACACCTGATGACTCATTTGGCTTATTTTTCATGCAGACTGCTCACAGCTGGGGAGCACAAATATACAGGAGTAAATACATGCTTTATCTCTGTGTGAGTCATCCCACCACTAAGCATGGACTGTGCTCTTGCTTCTCAGCTCCTTGCTTAAGTATCGATTGAGCTGTGCAGTATTACAGAAACACTTGAATCTCAGGTGGCAGGAATGTGTACAATTGATCTCTTCCACTGTGGCTCCCAGCAGTGGCTTTTTGCTCCACAACACACCGCACCACAGGAAGAGCCAGGCGAACACACTGAAACACAATCGCTACAGACTAAGAGGGGCTGTCCCAGTCTGCCCTGCTCACTGTCACAATTTACTGTGAGTCTAGTCAACTGCTCTGCCGCTACACTGAGACTTTGCTTTCAGGCTACTGAGATTATATAGACAATATTATGCTGTAAACACACATTCTACAGCTAGACACAAAGTCACGCACACACACAATTGGATTTATTTTACATCTAATGTTTTGTTGTTGTTTTTTATTTTAGTTTCACGGTTATTTTTCTTTTTCCTTATTCAAGCAAATGGCTTGATGGCTTTTTGCTGCAGAGTCTGGCGAGGATGGGAACCATCAGGAAAGAAACATTACTCTCTTTAGCTGTAAGCCACTCCTGTCCACTTACTGTACACTTGAAAGTTCATTATAGGGTTGGCTTAAGTAAAGGCTGTGTGCACAGCTGTCACACTGCAAAAATAAACTCACTTGTTTTCTGGTTGTGTCAGAAATCTTTTCATGCACACTTGTGTATATTTAACAAAGTTGTCATTATGGAAATTATATTTTTTTTACCTGGAAAACATCTTTATTTCATAATACATAAATGTGGGTAAAACAGGAAAACTTCAAGAGAAAAGAATGGCCTCCGTGGCTGATGGCAAGTTTTTGTGCATTATCTGATCTATGTGTTCATTGTAAAGTGAGATGTCAAAAAAATATATATTTTTGAGTCTTAATCTGTGGTTGGACTGAAATCTGTTTAATAGCTGTTGTTTCTCTTTCCTGTACCCTCAACCGCCCTTCAGTGTGTAGGACAGGCTAAGACGAAGCTGCACAGAGGCGATCTTAGGAAGCTGGAGTCCCCACCCGCCCACACCCACTTCCGTCTTGTGCTGTCAGGCCTGCTGAGTCGATACAAACCGTAGCCTGGGGCCCAGCCTGGACTCCCCACTGAGGTTCTGGCCTACGGGAGATCAAAGACCCACTGAGAACAATAGTAAGGCAGCCGCAGTTCACTCTCCCCGGATGCACCTCCACACCTGTCCATGCTGTCACTCAGGTGACTGACCTGCTCAGAGGCCTACTGCCTATAACAACATACCCCTATTTTCACCTACAAATATTTATGTAGAAATTTTTTAAAGAGTAAATCTAAATCATTAATAAGTAATACGCCGTTAACTGTTTAATGTGCTTCTGTTTGTCTCCCTAATTTCCCTAATGTGGCCCAAAAGGGTGTTTTTTCTGTTTCCTGGTATGTTTGTAAATGTCTAATTTGTGTTGTCATTTCCCTCAAGCCATTCCAGGCTGTTTTTATCTTCCTGTGGTTCTCATCATACTTCCTGTGGAAAGTGGAGGCTGTCTGCAGCATGTGCACAGCTGTTTGGAAGACCTCCATATTGAAGGTACAAACAAGGAACACAACTTTTTAGCTCTGGGTTTTCTATACTACCGCTGCTTTTCTACACTGCCACTGCTAGTGAAGCAATCAAGATGTTTAAGAATAAACTTTAATCCGCTGAAAGGCAGCTCTTTTACTTCTGCCCATGTGTAAGTTCTACTTAGGTTTGGAGTTTTTCTTTGCATGGTTTATTTTTATAGCGCAGAAATCTGGAGACTTTCCAAATGTCAAGGTCATTTATCTTGCAGTTCATCCGCTCCTTGCCTTTTGTGTTGTGAGAAAGAGAGGCACAGGCCCATATTGCATTTCATGACCTATTGTGTCAAAGGAGTGCCCAGACAAACAGGTGGGAGCTCTCCGTGGACCAGCCTCGCCAAATTTGAGGCTCCCTGGCCCTTTCTTTAATAAGACACTCATGCTTGCAGAACGGCCTCAGTACTCCGTTTCCCTCTTCGTCAGATGGGAACCTTCACGGATGCTAATGAACATACAGTAAGGGTTTGTCTCACGCTCAGTGATCCTGCTATCTGCGTCTCCCAGTTTATCATCACCACTAAAATTGCAAGGCCATTTTACTGGGCTTTTACTACAGGGGAGACATTTAGGGCATTGTGATGCTAATTCCTTAAAATGTGATGTCTAGGTTTGTTCTTTGAGGTCAGGGTAGGTTTATGAGACTGGGTCTTTTGACGGAGTACAAGTACCTTTTTTGTTATCGCAGAAAAACCTGCAGTCACGGGTTGTCCTCCTTGCCCCTAAAGGCAAATTTAATTTAATGTACATTTCCATTTTAAGATGAATCACATGTTCACTTATTTTGTACAGTAGAATAGAGACAGATCGTCTTTCTTTGGTTTTAAAGAACAGCTTTGAGATTAAGTAGGCTGATTGTGGCCCTTTCACCATCAGAATTACGGTTGGTAACCCAAGCCAGGTCTGTCTGCTTTGGGGCTTAAACACACACACAGTAGGGGACACTCTCTGTTAATGTCATCTCAGAGATTCAGTTTCCTCATCACAGTCTTACCTCAAGTCACACAACCTCTGACACATATTCTTATTTTTTCTCACAGTGTGAAAGCATGCTAGTAAGATGGATATTCTACAAGTTATTGATACTGAGAAGTTGTCAGGATGGGATGTCAGAGTGACTAGGAAGAAGCCCTTCAGCCGCTTGTCAGGTGTGTTTGATTCCATAGGTGCAGTGGAGAGATGTCTTGAGTTTATTGAATTTGTCATTTTTGGCCTGGGAGTGAAAAGGGCACCTGTGTGCTGCCGTAAGCCCCCACGCCTGGGCCACCACCTGCATCACAGATGACAGCTGATGTGCAGGGACAACCCCGAAGCAGTTTTTTTTAAAGCACTCCATCACTCACTGTGTATATTATTCATCAGCTAAAAAGCTGATAGGATATTTACTTTGTCAATTTTCTCATAAAAGGCTTGTTGGGCACAAAAAAGTCACCCAGGGTTACAACAGGAAAGTCGAAACTATTTCAGAGTCAGTTTCAGTGTGCCGCCAGTCTCAAATTCAAGACTTTTTGAGTTGTAAATACTGACCACCCACATCAACGCTAGATCAAAGCAAAGGGCTGCAACAGTGGCTGAATATTAGTGACATTACTCGAGTGTGTGATAGGTTCTGTTACTCAATTGCTGGCCATGGGAAAATGAGGAAAGTCTGATAGAGATTTTGCTCCATTTTACTGTCATTAAGGGGATCTGGGGCTGCTATATAGTGTATCTACTGGGCCAGGAACTGTAAAATGTGTAATCTAACATAAGATAAGAAATGCATTAGGTCATGGCAATTCCCACAATGTTCTGTTTGATATGGAGATGTGTGTGTGCGGGAGTGTGGGTAACTCAACTGCACCACTAGACTTAGTTTGACTCCCACTGGATCTCGCGGCGCTAAAAATGAATCACTCATCAGGTTAAGCATCCGCTAAATGGAATATGCTATGATTATGTGATTTCAAGCACACAGAAATGTTTGTGTGAGTGTTTTTATAGCCTGCCCCCCGTGTGGATCTCTTTGCATACACGGCGTCCTCATGCTCAGTTAACTCTCTGCCACCTGTGATTAATAAGAAATATCCCAGATCCAGCAGGTTAATGTTTAATCAATCAACTGAGAGAGAAGCCTCTAAATGGCCTAGTTTATTTTTAACCACTGCATCACATTAACAGCACCAAGGTCTTGCACAGCCAAAACTCATTATTTCTTTTGGTTTCAGCTAATGTTTATCAATCTGTGGTGGAAATATTTTACACCAGCCTTACATGCTTCTTGTCAATGCTGGGAAAAGTGAGAAAGGTTTACAGTTATCAAGAAAAGTGTTTTGAAATTAAAGGACAGAATGCAGCGATTTTAAAGGCAAAAATGTCACAGGACAGAGTGTAATTGTACACTGAGAGATGATGTAAAATTCCAGCTCACATGTTTTATAGTGATAGTAGATACATTATGAATCATTCACTCCACTCTAGGATGATTCTGTAATATTTGTTACACTGTGTGTTTACTCTTCACTGCGAGCTGCTACTGTGTTACTTGGCTGAAGCACCTGCGCTAGAAATCAACACCCCAGTCAGCAATAATGCTCTCTGAGGCTTGGCCAGTTTACTAAATAATCGATCCAAATAAAAGCAGCAGATAAAATTGACTGACCCTCATATACTTAATTATTGCAGCTATTTGACCAAATAGCATTTTTCAGGATGCTGTGTGTCACAGGCCATCAATATTCCTTTAATCGCCGTTAGTTATTGCCCTACTTTGTTACTGCTGTAGATGGCCAGTCTCCAGTGGTCAGTTTGGCCCAGGGCAGCGAGGGAATGAGATGCTAAATGGTTGCGCAAACAATTTGATTATGCTGTTTAATTCCCGTCATATAGATCTGCTGGGCCTGCTGATGCACTCATTTCTGTGAGGCTGTGCGGCAGAGTGCTGACCTGCCTGCTCACACCACCTGGCCTGAAAAAGCAGGTTTTTCCTCTACGGCCTCAGGATCAATAGTGCATGCTCTGTGGGTATGGACCGGTGTCTTGCAGGCTTCACCTCTTGACATGTTGGCTTTCAGTTCTTGTATGAAAGGGCAGTGCTCAACAGCCAGTCTAAGAGGTGAAATGTAGAAACTTCTAGCCTGTTTGCATTTGTGTCCTCAGTCCTTATCTAGCTAAGCTAAGGTGCTGTAATACAAGGAGAGCTGAGGGTTAAGTCTCCCCCGTTGAAACAGACCACCTCACCCAAGTGAAAAATGAGAAATGAGCAGGGCAAGCTCTCAGACCCAGTTGCCCAGTTCCCAAAATTAACATTTCAATTCAAAACCAATAATAACGCATTGTGTCTGGCATGAATGAGAGCTGTTGCAAAGGGAAGGCGATACCTCCTGTTCCTGTGTCAATGAAAAAGCTCCTTCATCTTCTGCTAAAGGGCCCACACAGTCTGAGGTCAGCCAGTCAGTCTTGGTTACACTGCACAGGCATGCCTGGGAGGACGGCTCGAGCTTCCCGGTGCCTTTACAAAAGCCAGGAACTACAAACACACACACACATCCACACAGACACAGAAACACTCATGTCATGCTCTGCATGAAGTTGATGGCTCTTAAGCTTTGCCAAGGACTACTTAGCACATTGAAAGGAAAGTACACTTTGGGTTCTTTGAAATGAGTTGTAGTAGGTAACTGCAATATCAGATGACCATTTCAGCATTGGCAGCATATTATGATTTGAAACATAATAGTTGTATCTGGATAAATAATCCTTACATGTGCTTTCCACTTGTACTCTATTTGTCTGTTACTGCTGTATTCATACAGTTGTGACACCTTATCTGCAAGATATTCAGTAAAAACACACACACACACACATTATATCTCGGGTGCTCATACTGTACGTCTCTGTTCATGTTAAACTGTCTGATATGCTCATTGACAGGAGATTCCAGGCACTCAGAAAGGGCCACAAATGAACACACTGTGTCGGGGGGTTTAAGCTTTGGCTCATTTTGGCTTATGAGAACTGGTTTGGGAGCCAGGCTCTATGACTCTGCCAAGAAGGTGTCAGAGCAGACCTCTGCTACACGCTCCCCTCCATCAGAGAGCAGATTACTCTTCTGGGAGGTGAGGCAGAGGGACACAGAGCAATTCCAAGAGAGGCCCACTGTTGTTCCTACTGAGAATGAAGGAGCAGAAGAACCTATATGCTAGCTGTCTGGTCCAAGTGATTGTGGTGGTCTGCAGACAGGTGAAATTTCTGGGTGGGTAATGTGCCATAGCTGATGTTTCACTTTTCTCTGGTAGCATTCTATCTGCTTTGATCTAAATATATTTGTTAGGGACAGGATAATCAGTAAACCTTCAGAAATCAAAGAGGAAGACAATGCAGCATTACGAATCATATACCCAAATCTGCAGAATTTAGGAAGGTGGGCAAAAATGTCTGTGTTTCACAGTACTTAGTAATTAACTGTATAACTGAGGCAGCCAAAATGAATGTTAACGTTGCCTGCATCTCAAAGAAACGAAGCCATCTAAATTTTTCTTTTTAAAATAAGCACAGCCAAATCAGTAAACAAATGAAAGTTCTCAATAAGGAAAAAACATGAATATATAAAAGGTAATATGTTAATATTTAGTTAGGGAGTTGAGCTTCAAAAGTGCTGGTAAACAAATTTGTTACCTTTGGACTGAGGAGGCTAGGCATTTCTAATGATTTCTATCTTTCTTGCAGGTTAAGCTAACCAGATTCTGGCTGAAGTTTCAAATATTTAATGAATTCTCTAAACCTTTCCTTTAAGGAGTTTGGCATAGTTTACATTTTAAACATGATTTTACACTGTCCACCAACAGAGTTACAATACATGTTTAAATCATCATATTCTGCAAAGGCCAAACTGTCAATTATAGTGATTTTGATGGTGATTTTATTTTCCCTTATTAGTTAATTCATTTTTTTTTTTAATTGAATTTACAATTTGTAGTTATTTTTTTCACAGCATAATCATACCAGAGAAAGTCCACCCTAGAAAGACATATAATGAATATTTTGCTCAGCCTTCCTCAGTTATTACCTTAAAATATAGAGGGGAAAAAAGCATATAGCCCTTCTGCTGTTGTTCTAAAAGTATATAAAAGTGTAGAGCAAACATAAAAACAAACTTCCATTATTGAACATTTCTGTTAAATGGCCAAGAAAGCATCTTTTGGCAGGCAGCGATGACATCAGTGCCCCCAGTGAAGAGGCCAGCTCCACTAATAAGGCACTGTTGGGATTGCTGCCCGCTTAGGTTGTCAATGAGTCTGTCTTGATCTGAGGATTAGGCCAGTCGTTCCAATTACAGCCTGGTGCCTTGAGGTTTGTCAGGCATTGACACAGACGCCTGTCGATGGCTCGGTGCATATTCCAGGACCCCGCTGAGTGACAGGCGCCAGTGTGCCAAGAGACTATGACGCTCAGTAGGTGTGTGCATACGTATATTATGTGCATGTGTGTCTGCGCTTGCTTATTCGTCTCATACCTCTCAGCTGTAAATGAAGCCGCTGTTCTGTATGACTGTAGAGCAGTATGTTAGTGTATAGTGTCTTATTTCCACGTTGAGGATACCAACACTTTGTGGCAGTTATCTTTCTTATATATATATATATAATGACATATATATATATAAGAACACTAACATAAGACTGCTAATGTATCAGTTAGCTGTCACATGAGCTGTCAGCTACTTGCTTGTTACGAAGAGTGTTAATAATTTAATACAACAGATGACACACCCTTATTACTTATCTCAAGAAATACTCCATATTAACCAGTCAGGCAGCTCAGAGTAGCTAATTTACTAAGAACAAAAGATAACCTTCAACTTCAGATCAACTGTTAAGTTCTGTCTGTGATGCATTGGGATTATTTTGTGATCAAATAACTCTTTTAATGTTGTTGTTGTTTTTGGAGGTGATGGCGTTTCCTTAAACCTGCCTCATCTGTATTCAGTTAGGTCTGTAATATTTGACATCAGAATTCATAACAGATGTGAAGTGCACGAGAGAAAATCAGCACAATAACAAAAAAAGGGGAAGTGGGTAGACAGTTGCCCAAGAAAACAAGAATATCGTTATCTGTCTATGATGGACCTCAGTCAGTGTGATTGCTAAAAATCAGTACAAATGCCATACTGCATTGATGAGACTGATGGCCAAACCTGATTCATATTTTGTTTTACTCTCTGCATTGGCAATATGGTGTCATACTTGACTACTCATCTTAATTAATATGGATAATGTACAACTATCAAACAACAGAGAGAAATAGAGATATATTTTCTTTTTGGTTTCTTATACTAACGTGCATGGAGCGAAACAGGGAAACGGGTAAGGTATTCTCTCTAACTACAGACATGCATGTATATGACTATATACACAGCTGGACGCAGCCATCTTGATGTCATAAATTGTTTCGTTTTGTCAGCTAACTTGGTTAGCAAGCCCTTCTCATCTTTGTATTGGTGGAACACAGACATGAATAGCTAACCTGTAATTCGTGATTAAGTAAAATAGAAATAATAGATTTTCACTCATTAAAACTGGAGTGCGAAATCCTGGGGGCTGTTAGTCTAATTAATAAAAAGTGTTTATTGCAATTTATGTGGAACCTACCTGCTAGCTATAGTAGCCACCTCACTGGCAATGCATTACTTTAAGTCTCAAGCCATTTTAATCAGACCACTTCTTACTGTTGTAAGAGTGAAATTAGCTACAGACCAAATTTCTGCTATAAACTTTGTCATTTTAACATTTTGAGTCTTGCCTTTAGCAACTGTCTCAAGTGGCCATTTAGAAAACTGCAGTTTTTGGTGCTTATATGTTGGCATTATTTTTCAGCTTTAGAGGTTGCCACTTCATGCTAGTGTGTTTTCTGCTCCGCCATGAGTCAGTAGGGCTGAACAGAGCAGCGTTCAACAACTTGACAAGGCATGGCTGGACTCAGCCAGCTCTCATCTGGTCATCTCGGCTAACTCAACCCTCCTGGTGTCCATGATAACGCACACACACACTGGCACAAGCACACACATATAAATGCTTGTCGCCTGGGAGGCCAGCAGTGACTTTACACCCACAGAGGTGGGTCATGTGACACAGAGTGCTGTGTCCTAGGTTTGATACTTAATATTCACCACCTGGTGTTATTTACATGCCATTAAATGAAAGATGTGTGCTGACCTTACTGACTCTATTTATCTGATTTGGATGCAATAATCAAAAGTTCACTTTGTGTGTCCAAAATAAGAAATGCAGAATCTCCCAGGTTACACAAGAAGAAATAACTACCCCACTATGGTTTTTCTAGCAATTATCTCCCCCCTTTTTTTTCAGAGTGTAATGTTATCCAGCAGCGATGTTAGCAGGCTGTAATTAAATATGAATGCAGCTCTGCTGGTTGTCTGGCTAGTTTGTTTGGTTCAGTGCTGGCCTGAGGAGGAAAGCTCATCAAATCAGTTGTGTTTGTGTCATTCTATACCCCTGGAACACTCCATGACAGGGAATCTCGGTGGTTTTGTGTTAAAAAAAAAAAAGGGAAGGGGGGGGGGAGGAATCACCTGTATTTAGAGTTAATTAATTCAAAATATCTCACAGGCTCGCACTTTAATGAACCCCGGATTGATGAAAAAAAGGGGCCCCTGTACGCCCCCCTGTCCCCGCATTGCACAAAAAACATTTTCAAATTGCATGCTGGTGCAGATAATTCACTTATTCTGTGTAATTGGATGCTGACCAGGGTTAATATGTAGGGTGTCATTAAATGGAAATGTAGAGCTGTAAAGGGGTACTGTATGATACAGGGAACCTTTTCTATAGAGCTGCCCAGATTGTGAGCTCCTTCTTCTAGCTGGCAGGGACCTTCTTTATTTGAGACAACTCAAGCAT
Organism: Etia nguti; assembly: GCA_015106755.1. Classification (NCBI taxonomy): domain Eukaryota; kingdom Metazoa; phylum Chordata; class Actinopteri; order Cichliformes; family Cichlidae; genus Etia; species Etia nguti. Next base: position 29,828 of record VUQG01020154.1, read on the forward strand.
GAATTCTGCGAAGGAAAGATCGGGGACGGTTATATTCACTTCTGTTTGTTGCCCAGTTGAATGAAATGACCTTTAAGATAAAGCAAATCTCATGAGCAAGTCAGGTGAAGAAAAGGCCGCACAAATAGGGCAGATGTGGTGAAAGGAACTTTTTAAATTCAACAGTGAAGGAGGGCTGCTGGAGTACGGATAGTTAAAAGACTGTTGTTTGCTGGTAACCCTGCTCTGCCATCCCGACAATGCCACAGGCACATACTGTGGACATTCCTTATGTTGATTAACTTATTAGACACCAGGGATTTTCTTTTTTCAATTTTAATTTTAGAGCAACTGTTAAGGAAATGTCTAATGTGTAAAAAATTATTTTGGTGGGGGAAGGCAGCAGTGGAATAATACAGGGTAATCTAGAGACTGGTTAATTAAGTTGCTCCTCCATCCTCCATTCATGAGTACGGCCTGTAATTAGTTCTCCAGAAGCAAAGGAATTTTCATCGGATGGGTCAATTTGAATTCCTCCTGACTCCGATGGAGAACGCCAAGCCTCTGTGGCTTCAGGAGAGGCCTGTAACCTGCATTCTCCTTGTGATAGCAATGCTGTAAAACCTAACCAAATAGTTAAATATGTCCTAAAGAAGAGCCATTAAAAGTCAAAGCATGTGGATGTACAGTTAGTAATAAAAACAACAAAATTAACGCTTTCAAGCGCAGCCTACTTTTTGTTTTTCTTGGTAGTCTAGTGGTGGCTGTGCTGTGCCACGACTCACCAGCTTTGCCACCTACAAAGAGGGCAGACTCTGCACTCCCTGGATACTTTTGGTGAGGAAGTTAATCATATACCTCAGAGTAGCACGACACAAGAAAAGCAGTGTTTGTAAACCTGCCCCCACAGCTCTGCCCATAATTGGCTCTACAAGTGACTGCCTCGGCTTCCTGTCAGCATTATATCTGTGTTCACACCAGCCCAGCTGGTAAGACATTTGTTCCTTGAAAACATGGCTGCTGTTTTGATCTTTGGACTGTGAAAGCAAAGTAGCTCTCACAATGGTCGTAATGTGGGGAGGATTTTCCAGGCTGTGGAAGAAGTCAGGCGAAAATGTCCTGCTGCCTCAGGTCTGCAGTGACAAACACTTTGTTGGTGAAGGTTTTGATGCTTTATGATATTTAATTTTGTTTGTGAGTGAAAGTTCTGTGAGAAAACATGCAACACAGTTGCACTTTAGATGCACTTTTTTCTCTTTTTCTTCTTCTTCTTCTTCTTCAAAAAAAGGAAACCTGATAAAAAGTAAAGTAACTTATTTACCCCCAAAAGTGATGAAAGTAAAAGCGCTCATTACATGTCACTTATCACAATATTTTATTATTTTATTCATTTTTTTAAAATTTTATTTAGTATGTATTTTGAGGTTGTTTTCATTAATACATGAATACAATTTTAATTTTGTAGCTCCATAATTTAATCTATGATAAATTCAAAGTAACTTATTAATATATATCTAAATCTAATAGAGTTACAATACATAGAAATACAATAAGAAGTTAATAAAATACCTCGCTTGATATTTTCCATCACTGCCAGATGCTAATTAGAGTGCTATTATTACTCTATCAACCATATTTAATCCATTCCTAATAGTAAACATGTAATTAAATGGTACATTTAACCCAGTCATGTTTTTAAAATCATGTGCTTTGAATCATTTTTGAACATTGCATCTTGCTTTGAAACATACTTCAAACGGATCTTGTTTCATGAACCTTTGAGAACAGTGGGGGGAAAAAAATGAGCAGAACAAAGGACCTGAGTGCAACCTGGCATCTTTGTGACATCATCATACAGCAGAGGCAGAGGGGAATGCAGGAGCGGAACTTTATATTGAAGTTGACACATGGCAGGAATCTGAGATTAAAATTGGAAATGTTAAAATAATGCTGGTGACACCTCGACGTGTGGAGGGATGTGACTTCCTGTGCAGCTGTCAAGAAAGAAACACTTCCCCGCACCTCCCAAGCTGCTGCTGCTGCTGCTGCACCTCAGCTCTGCTAATAGAGCATGCAGGGAAAATAGGGGAATAGAGAACACTTGGAATATGCTTATAATTAATCATAGTAACCCTAAAATTAGGGGTTAATGTTAAATTTGTAATAGTAACCACTTGTATGGTATGGTTTACTTTTTCAGAACACACGCACGTTTCATGGCATACTTTAATTTTGCTTTCATTATGTAAAAAAAGAAAAGGCAGAAATGCATTAAAAAATATCCACATGACAACTGATGGATATTTTTTCGTTGATTGTTGATTAATACCGCATGCTTGAACCTTTAAGCCTTGGATTATGTATTTGTTGTTCTTTTGATGTTTACATGGGTTCATGACGGATATCTTAACCAGGTACCAGGAAGAATAGCTCAAGTAGCAGCCACTCATCCACATATTTCTGCAGTGGTTGCCCTGAGAAATCTGTCATCTTCATTTTTCACCAGATGCTTATATGGATGAATATGACTTTTCTCAGCCTGGTGCTCCCATTTATAGACATTCTAGATTTGTTTAGGATTTTTTGGAAAACCACACTCTGATGAGCATCCTGCCGGAGACATTTAATTGTGGCTGCTCCATTTTGTGCACCAGCAGCTCTCTGCCTTTTTAAGACTTGTTTATTCAAAAGCGTCCACATGTTGATTGTAACCTTTTTTTTCCTCTTCCTTTGGTCCATGTTTCTCATGATATTATGGTCTTAGTTGGCTGGGAGGATATGAGTACCTTGGTGGATATAATTAATCTTTTATGTTTATCATCATTTTTATCATAAGCTGCAGATTTTCCTTAAGTGGCTTTTTTTCCTCTTCTGGTCATTTTGGCAAGCAAACGTGTATCAATATTAGCGGTTATTGTAGAATAACTTCCTTTAGTTTCTCTATTTTTCTGCTTTTCATACTTTAGGTTGGAGGCAGTGAAAATAAGAAATGAGTACAAACAATACTTTGCATGCTTGAAGAAACACCTTAGTCATAAATAGCAGTTGAGGTGAAGCTAAATATTGACACTGTGACTCCACACTAATGTCTCCTGTGACTTCAGGCTTTTGTCTTTTTCTCTGCCAGCATGTGGTTGTAATTGAATTGTAAACAACACCCACCACGTTATTATTTACTGCCCTATGCTGCTCAAACCGTTCGGCCAGCCACAGCCACCGGAGCAAAGCTCTGAGTCACTTTGACATGTTACCTAAAAGGCAGTGAAAACAATATATGGCTAGCTCATCCATAAGTCATGGCATTTGGCGCAGCACCGGCGCATCCAATAGAAAGGGGCTTTATGAATGGCACAAAGTCTGTGAATGATAACGGTCATTAATATGTCCATTGAGGGTCACCACATTCATGCCACATATCAAATCCCCTTTGAATGAGATCAGTTCCCTTCTGTCAGAGCCCATTAGATCCGTCCCACAGCCCCAGTAGCCAGCTGACAGGGGAGAAACCCTAGCCCCAGCCTAGCACCATTAACATTAGAAAATGAGCAATCAGCTGGAATGAAGCGCAAGAGGAGGGGGGGATCATCCAAACTTTAGCAATGATACCCGGAAAATCCAACACAAAATGTATGTCAAAGTGTCAGAGAGGAATGGTGCTCAACAAACAAATAAATGCTTTGCCAAAGGCCACTTGCACCAGAACCTCTCTTGTAAATTCATATATATTTGAACTGAATACTGTTTTAAGTTGAAGCATGCTTCATAGCAGCTGTGTCTCCTTTAAAGGCTGCAGAACTCAACTACTTCCTCTCCACAGAAAATGTTCTGGCTGCTCATAGAAAATTGTGTTGAACCCCTTTGACTTTGCGAAATAATTGAGTTAAAACACTCGATAAAACATTAATTAGCTTAGCAGTCTGGAGCAGATAACATAGATAAAACCCTATGTAATTCATATTGATTAGAATATGCACATTGAGCGTAACCTCTTAAGACAAGTTTTCCTTATTAAATGGACACAAAGCCGAGGTCATTATTCGTACAAAGAAAGATCGCTTTAGATTTTATCTTTTCACATAAAAAGGTTTGATTGGATTTCTTTCTGAGGAAGCCGCACAATCTATTTTATTCAGGTTTGATTGTATTAGCTCTTAATTAGTTTGTATATTGAGTAGAACAGGCCTTATTGATTTGAGGTGCATTCATTTGCATTGCAAAAATCCCTTTTAATCCAATATAATCTCGTCCTTACTCAAACAGAGCAGACTGCATCTTCGAGAGGCTCTTTTCTTGCTTTTTTCCGGCTTCTGTTTTTGGCTTGTTTCGGGTTTAATAGAACCTCTTGGTCGAAATTAAAGACTGCATTCTCTATGCAAAATAATTTTCCTAAATTTGGCTGTTTATGTAAAGGTAGTTACATTCAATTTCTGTGTATTTCATGTGGGGAATTGCATGGCGTGTGTGGTAATTTATATGTCGAGTGTAATAACAAGCTGTAGTATTTTCATGTGGCTGTGTTGTGGGCTTTAATTTCGAGCTGTTTCAGTGGATGATTGGCGCTTTGTAGGTGTTGTGTGTAAATCAGCTGCTGAACACCCGTGGAGCCGGTAGAACCGTGCCTCACTGAAATCAGCTTTGGAGGCGTCAAATCCCTCCCACCCGCCCAGCGCACAGCAGCAGGCTTAACAATTCTCTGTAATTAACCTCACCTGAACTTTAATGGCCCACCTCCGGGACCAAGGTCCCCGGCTGTGTAAAATTACTGTCACACATGGAGTCGAGGGGGAGCCTTGCCACAGCGGGTGTGTTCCACTCAGACAACTGAGAGGGAAATGGACCCCTGTGTAACACCTAATACCACCAACACGATGTCAGAGCGCTCCCAGACATTTTGGGGGTGGAGAAGTGGGGGCTGGTGGTTTTAAAATGCTGGTGAACAGAAAAGCTGTGAACATCTGAAATTTTTAATAATAACTTTATTTTCATTTAAATTCTCGTGATGCCAAGTTTCTGCATCTTCCGAGTTTCTAAAAATGCTGTTCTTTTCTTTTGCTGTGATAGTGGTTCAGGCTAATGCTAACTATATAATTCTTTAGTTTAAAGTGTATAATTTTTCTCCAATGTTATATTTTTGATGGTTTGTTTGTTTTTAAATCTGGATATTAATTAAACAGCAATCATATCAATCTGAAAAAACAGTGCTTATGCACTTCTTTTATATTTAAGCATTAGTCTTTCCAGAACCACGGCCATCTGATCTGCCACCTTGCTAATAATGTTTGATCTTGTTTAGGCACATTTACACTAGGTTAACATCAGAAAAAGCTCACCTTCATGGTAATCTGGCTAGGAGGCAGAATGCAAACCACAATCTCTTGGTGTCATTCTTTTGGTAACTCTGGCGTTTTCTTTACTGTGAGCACTGGTCATTGTTTTAGAAAGGAAAGTCATCCTTCAGTTTCACCAGAATTTATCTGGCAGTAAATTAAAAAAAAAATCTGTAGGGTAAAAACTGATATTGTTACTAATTTGCTATTTATTTACAATCCAGACTAAAAGCCCCTCTGTAGACAGAAAATACCAATTTAATTAATTTTCAAATATGACTTTTTTTCCTGTACCTGAATTGCCACGTTGCTGTGGTGAAGAGTTTTGTGTGCCCCAGTGATCTCAGGGACTAGGTTATTGATAGATTTTGTCCCTGATAGGTTCCTCCCAAAGCAAATTGATTCTGTTTAAGGGGTCAGAGGAAGAACCATTCACAAAGTTGCAATGAAGAAATGACCAAGTGACCACTTTATCCTGCCACGACAGGGTTACTGGGGCACACCCTGGAATAAGGACAGGGGAGGGAGCTTAAGGGAGAGGATCTGGTGGCTTGGTCTTAGCACTTGTGGCCCAGTTGGGCTCAGCCAGAAGAGAAGATGACACCCCCTGTTGTGGGCTCACAACCTGCAGAAGGTGCTGTAGCAGTGTGGTGCAATGTGTTTCGGGCGGCAGTAAAGAGTGGAGATGGGCAGTCTGATGCCCAGTTGTTGAAAACTACCTCCTATAACATGAAAAGGATCCATCGCCTGTCTGATGGGGAAAAAACCTGAGCTAGGCCATGAGACTGAGAGATAAAAGCTAGCTATAGTTTGGCAAACTCAACTCATGGCTTGGGTCATGGAACCAGTTTCCTACAAAGGTACTAGTCTCTCTTCCCCAAAAGTTGATTCTGTTCATCTGGACGTAGCGTTTTCAGTGGGAGAAACGTTTCATCACTCATCCAAGTGACTTCTTCAGTCTCAGCTGAATGCAGGTTTCCCCAATCTTATAAACAGTACATTTGCATAATGACTGAAACCAGCCCACTGAAGGAACAATGGACTGGGAGGTCCACTCTCAGCATTGACCAAGTGTGTTTGCTTTTGGAACTGTGTCTTCATTCCACCTACTTCACATACAAGGGTCAGTTCTACAGGCAGAAACATGGGTGTGCCATGGGTTCCCCAGT
>VUQG01020155.1:0-14618 GCA_015106755.1 Etia nguti
TGTGTGTGTGTACACATGTGTGTGTGTGTGTGTGTGTGTGTGTGTGTGTGTACACATATGTGTGTGTGTACACGTGTGTGTGTACACATATGTGTGTGTGTACACATATGTGTGTACACATATGTGTGTGTGTACACATATGTGTGTGTGTGTGTGTACACATATGTATGTGTGTGTGTGTATACATGTGTGTGTGTGTGTGTGTACACATATACGTGTGTATGCATGAATGGGTAATTGTGACGCAGTGTAAAGCACTGAGGAACCACCAAGGTTAAATTGAGCTAAGTTCCAGGTATACCACAAACACATCATGTGATCATACCCTGGAAGATTCAGGTCATTGCAATATAAAATTGTTTGTACTTCCCTTATAAGTCTTATTTTTATGTGTGGAAATAATACTAAACAGTGAAAATAAGTCCTTGTTTCTTGTGTGGCAGAGGTTTAACTTGAATCAAAGTGTGATAGCTTCAGACATGAACAGTAAGTTACTGTTGACACAGCCATCATGTTTAACAGTGAGATGCTACCAGTTGATTACCTGGGAGGAAAACCCCTGTGTATGAAGCAGTATTCCCAAATGCTTTCATCGTGCCGTATTCCAGGCCTGGAGATGGACTCGGTTGTGTTCCATGGCAAGACTTCTTACCCTTCCAAATACATCACATTGGCATATAACAGTCAGGTGAGGTGCACATCATCACACATTTGTCTGACATTCTGGGACTGTATTCATCAGTTTACAAAGAATGGTCTTATAATACATCTTAGTAGGAAAAAGTGAAGTTGAAGATCAAATTATCAAGCAGTTTAAAAGGTGTAGAATGCACACTTTTCACTGTGCTAACTGCAACTGCTTTCTTCCACAATCCACAAATCATACTTCTCCAATATTGTTGAGATTCAGCGCTCAACTGATCACATAAACAGTGATATGTATATCACAGGCACTAGAGACAATGATTTTCAGGAACTCTGCCGATTCATTTATTTTATAAATCATTTTATTAATTTTATCGGAAAAAGAGTCCATCGTGGATTCTGGAGCCTTTCACAGCTGACTTTGGGTGTGGGGCAGGAACATCAATCCACTAGTGTGCTGCAGGGCCAACACAGACATTCATGTTCATAGTCAATCTTTGGACTGTGGAGTACACAGAAAAGGAAATTTTTGTTACAGCAGCATGTACAGCATTAAAAATATTGCAGTCTACAATACACAACATTTAAAACAAAAATTGCCACAGGCTTCTGGTAGGGGCATTATACTATGAGCGAGTGGAGGAATTTTTGTATTTACAACAGTGATAAAGCACAAAATTACAATTAACGTTTTTGTTTTTACCCAACTTCAGACTGACATAGTGTAGATGAGAAGTGCAAATTGCTTTAATAAATAATATGTACACTATAAATCTAAGAAAAAGAGCTGCATGAAGGTATATACAAAGTATGTTTAGGATCTTATGCCTGACATGTGTGTTCACCTGTCACAGAATGAGGAGTTATTATACAGCTTTACAGAAAACGATAGGAATGATTTCCTGAAGCATCCTTTATGGCAGCGAGGCTGAATCCGTCGGAGGGAGAAGGCTCTCTGCTGCCTCAGAAGTGTGGACTTGAGTGACATTGATGTCCATGATGTAGGGCAGTTTGTCTGTCCCTCATTTCTGACCAATGATGCTTCCAGCCTTGCGGATCAGTTTGTTGATCCTGCTGGCATCTCTGGCACTGATGCAGCAGATTAGCAAAAGCCCCAGACTGTGTAGGATGGTGATCATGGCAAAAGGTTTCTTTGCTCACACTCTGGTAATAAGTGTAAATAAAAATTAGACTAAATGGATCTACTTAAGACAATGCACATCCAAATTTCTGAATTAATGTTTTACAACCAGTCATTTTATTCTCTTATGGTGGGCGAGTTCACTCTCCTAGTCCACACACACTCGTAGTGATCTCTTCCAATAAGGAGCCTTGCCTTTGTGTGTGTCCTTCCCTCAGTTCTTTATGGTGGAGGTCTACAATAGTGATGGGACTCCTTTGACTGTGCACCAGCTTTGTGTTCACCTGGAGAGAATCTGCAGCTCTTCACTGGAGACCAGCACAGAGCCCATTGGCATCCTCACCTCCTTAAATCGTGACGCTTGGAGCAAATGCTACGACAGATTGGTCCAAGGTGAGCACAATTATGCTTTTGTACAGCTGTAAAGAAGCTAATGTATATGTAAGGGGTTTAGCTGGGAAACACTGCAATGCATCAGTTTTACTGATAGCAAAAATAAACAACCTAATACTTGATCATAAGAAGCCAAGTAAAATTGGAAGTTCTCAGTGTAAGAAAGTTATATTATCTTGGAGACATGGCTTTGTCAGTGAAAGCCAAACTGCTTTATTGAATCTATGAAGAACCCTATTCATGTCATAGCATGGCTATATTTTTTCATTTAAAAAAAAAAAGGTGGAAAAGAGCATGTGGAATAAGAGTTGCCACTACGAGTGTTCATTTATTAGTGGATTCCACTAATCTGAGCTTAGTAAACCCTGTCCTGTTGTTCTGAGTGTTTACAGCCAAGCCTCACACATTCCTGCTCTGTAATAATACTAGGAATTTATTGAAACAGAGCAGAACTGGACTTAACGGAGCGTAGAAACGTTTATATAAATTTGCCAAACTGCAACTATTAATGGGACTTTAACACTAAACAGTGTGTTAAAGTCATATGCACAGTATTCCCACTCTCACGCTTTCCACCTTAGACATTTGAGATCATTTATTCCGCCAACTGTTTTTTGTATTGTTACAACTGATTTTAAGATGTAATGCAAAAAAGCAGAGGGGATGGTTTTTAAACCTACTTTAAACACTAAAAAGTAATTTAACAGAGGTGGGGATAATTGGACAGAGGCAGGAAAATCAACCTCATCCTCCCCACGCAAATAGTACCTTGAGTTTTACACTGTGCAGAAAAACCCAAAGTGATGCATGCATTTAAGAAACTGGCACAGTAACAGTATCTTGTCACACAGACGGCTCAGGATCTGATGGTTAATGCAAACAAATGGCAAATAAGTGACCCCTTACAATCAAACTGACTGAATCTTATATCTATTTTATCCTAGTTTTATCACCATCTTGACACACCCAAAGTCAGTTTGACGATGCGAGTAGTCTCCGACCTGGTCCTTGTCATCAAAACGACTGTTTTGGTGGCAAAGGGATCGAAAGTCTATTCCACATGGTTGAAATACGTTTGGTTGTCTTGGTACTAAATACTAGTGAATAATATTAAAGTTGCCATTATCACAGGGTAAAAAAGAGGAGATAATCTGGGAGACAGACACCAAGAACCCCCTGAAAAGCAGAAGTGCTGGGACAAGGGGACAGAGACAAGATAACAGTGCGTTTGAGAGGACCCTTGTATTAAAATGGTGTTTCCCTATATGAACAACATAATAAAGCTCTGACTAATTCAGTTTCTACTGACTATCATATACTGCAACATTTGGTCAACACTTTTTTTTTTTTATTTTTTTTTTTATTATCAATGGTATTATACAAGGGATGTATTATAGTATTAACTTCTAAAGGTGTAAGCAGGTCTGTAAAATTGTCTGAATAGAGACTGAATATGAATGGGTATCATGTATGCTTTGTCTGTTGCATTTGTGTCCAGATAAGACCAACAAAGAAGCGCTGTCAGCTATCCAGAGGAGCATCTGTGTAGTATGTCTAGATAAAGCCATGCCTCAAGTGCCTGATGGCTTGTTCTCCAGACGTAATGCCCTCCAGATGATGCATGGAGGAGGCAGCCAGTGGAACAGTGCCAACCGCTGGTTTGATAAATCAATACAGGTGATTTGGTTCATAGTAGACAAACTTCATTTGTATGGCATCACAAAAAATGGTTTGCTCTTTAATGTGACAAAAAATTCTAGCATCACTTCTTTAAAGTATTCAAAAAATGCATATATAATTGGATACAAGATGACAGAAATGAGGACAAAGAATATCCATCTAATAATCATATCTAATAGACTCCAGTTTGTTCATGTAAATGGAGAGTCCTTTTCACACACTAAGGTTAATTATGTTAATTGAGTTCCACAGGGTTCTGTGCTAAGACCAGTTCTGTTTACACTCTACAGGCTTCTCTTGGGCAGTTTCATTACAAGGCATAGCATACATTTATGTATGCTATGCTAAAGTATACATTATTATTGATCCCCACTGGGATCAATAAAGTATACATTATTATTATTATTATTTCTCCTATACTGGCTTCTCTTCATTGGCTCCCTGTTAAATCCAGAATTTAATTTAAAATACTTTCACCACATACAAGGTCCTGAACACTCCATCTTACTAAGACTTTACAGTACCATATGACCCAATTAGAACATGTGATTGTTAGGGTTTTCTCTGTATTATTGTAGGGTCTTTACGTTACAATATAAGCTACCTTGGGGCAACTGTTATGATTTGGCCTTATATAATGTACTGAATTAAATTGTATTCTTGCATCGCAATTCACTGACAGTCTAAAGATCTACAGTGCAAAACTAAAATTGAAGCACAATCTCTTAATTAGTGAAAGATATAGACTAATCCAGCTTGAAAGATAATGCTAATGGATGTTTTGCCTTCTTTCTTTCAGTTCATTATTGGAGAAGATGGGGCATTTGGTAACAACATCTCGCATAGTTGTGCAGATGGTACAATTGCTATGGCCTTGATTGATTATGTTTTAGCATCCATGTAAGTATACATTTTTTTTTATTTTTTTTTAAATGGTGTTTTATAGTTTTGTTTTTTAGTCTGTTAACAAATCTGAAAGCTCAGTTATGAGGCAAGGTGACTTCTAAAAATATACTATTCTTCCCATAACAAAGCCAAGTGTATTTCTTTTCCATTAAATTTATAAGAAACAAGGATAGAATCATCCTTGTGCTTATCTGGGGCTTGGACATGGAGGCAACAGCCTAAGGAGAGAACTTTCAGAGAAAGCTCATTTCCACTGCTTGTAAAGGCAACCTCATTCTTTCCGTCATTACCCAAAGTCGGTGACCATAAGTGAGCACAGGGACGTAGATCGACCAACTAAATCAGCAGGTTCCCTTTTACACTCAGCTCACTTCACCACAATGGATTGGTACAGCATCCACATCATTACAGAGGCTGCACCATTCCCATGCACACCTCACTGAGTGACCACACTCAGATTCAGATCAGGCAGGCCATTCCTCTAATCACACCCCTCCAGGTCTTGCTGTCATTGCCCACATGATTATTGAAGTCTCCCAGTAGGACAAAGTTGCTTGGTGGTGTACTTTCTAGCACCCCACCCAACAACTTCAACAATGCTGGCTCCTCTGAACTGTCATTTGGCACATAAAGACAGACAACAGTCAGGACTTGTTTTCTGGCCCAGAGGTGCAGGGAAACAACAATCTATGAAACCCATGCCAAATGATGGATTCACCAGCTACTTCAGTCTGCATGTCAGAGTATCCTTGGGGAAGATATTGAACTCCAGTTACAACTATTGGAATGTGAGTGTGTGCACAAATGTTAGACAAAGAGCTTAGGCACTGTCAATCTGTGGAACCAGAACCAGGAAGTCTAGCTTAGCTTTGTCTAAAAAGTTCAGTCTTTGATTGTATGAGTATTATCCAGCAGGCAGTAAAAGGTTACGAATGAGCTGATGGGTGAGGGGGGGGCTTGCCCAGTTTTGAATGCCACTTTCCGGGTGCTCTGAGTAGCCTTGCAGGCCTGGTCTTCTACCAGCCACTCCTGTTCTGGCAGTTCCCCTCTAGATCAGTGCTCTTGGACTATGACTGGGTTTAGTTTAGTAGCCTAGACATTAAGCCCTAGGGATCTGTTACTTTTAAAAGGGTGGAGTAACCTGTAAGAGCTATTTATACTAATGTGGATTAACACTCAGGTTTTTATCTTTAATGTTTAACAAAGGGTTAAAGAGTTTTCTTGGGGCTTCGCTGGGGCTGGGATCTCTTTCAATCCCAGCTTTCTTGACATTATAAAAAAGTGTGATTGGGGATGCTTGAGGCTTTGAGTGCTCAGGGTAGCAAAGCGCTATGAAATTACAAGTCCAGTTACTGTGGTTCCAATCTGGAGTTGCCCCATCTGTTCCAATCTGGAGACTGGTTGCAGGACTAACTCGGGCTCCTTTCCCACCAGAGAGGTGACATTAAATGTGCCAATAGCCAACTTAAGGAGCCTTCCAGGGCCTGTGCCTTTTAACTGCGGCCCAAAAAACACTGCAATGCTTCCTGTGGGTTGCGAGCCCATCTGTGACTTCATACTTTTTTTTTTTTTCTTTTTTTTTTCCTAAGCTTTCAACACCCTTGCAAAAAGTCTCTTCATAGAGATGTCCATTAACAAAAGAGATTGTTTTACTTGTGGTGGCTTTTTTCCGCCCCTCAGTAGCATTCCCTGTTTGTCGTTTATATTTTTTTTTCTCCTTTTTGGAAACAGCAAGAAACTAGAGATCATACAGTCTTCCACGGTGCCTTTGCCCACACCTCAGAAACTACACTTCAACATCACACCCGACATCAAAAAAGCAATTGAGGAGGCCAAACGAAGCATTGATAAGTGAGTATAAAAGCTACTGCTCAATTTGTTGTTGCGTAGGCCCACTGAAAACAAAAATCCATCCCCAGAGGAAAAACCCAAATAAACATGACTAAGGGTGTTTTCACACCTATAGTTCATTTACTTCAAATCAGTATATGAGTTTGTAACCTCTCTTGTGGTTCGGGTTGTTTTCATACAGAGAAGAATCCAAGTAAACTTCAAGCGCAGCAAAACGCTTCACTTCAAACCACAAGAGAATGTTCAGTCTGCTCATTGGCCAGATGTGTCTGGGACAGGAGCAACAAAAGTAAACACGGGAAGAAAAGTGCTGTGTTCCTGGACTATTGGACAACAGAGAATTTACGTTCATTTCACAGCTAGTTGTAAGCCCGTGCAGACCTTTGCGCACCCATAGTACCTTGCTCCAATAAGAATGCAAATTGTATATTGCTACGGGAAGTTTTTAGCTCAAACTTGAAAGGGGCACCTTATAGTTAGTTTAGATCAGTCGGATCATGTTCATAAGTACTGCTCTGGAGATCATTTGGAACCGTACAGAGACCACCTCCTCCAAAGGGTCTCAGTGCAGTTGTTTTGATCCACACCAGAGTGTGATCGAGTGTTCACACCTGCACAAATAAACCAGAGTTTGATTTTAAATGGACTAAACAGACTAAATTTTGCTTCAAAGTAACCATAAAGGGAGCACAACTTTAAAACTATAAGTTTAATAAATGAGGCCCCTGCTGTAGACAGAGACTCAATGAAATGGAAAACCCTCTGTGGGCCGTAATGTCATGTGGCGTCTGAGGGGGAAGAAAATAACCCCAGGTTTCTTTTCAACACTGTAGCTAGGATGAGAGAATCAGAGCGCTGGGAAGAAATTTATGAAGTCGAGGCTAAAGAAATTCTTAATTTTAACCATTTAAAGAAAAAAAAAATTAACCATCCCTCAGATGTAACTTTATGTACAGCTACCTTCATTACTTTTTTTTCTCTATCCAGGCAACAAACACGACTCTGAGAGTGGACTCATCTCTGTGCTTGTCCTGCTAGACCTCAGTGCAGCGTTTGATATCGCTGTAATATTTTATTACAGAGTTTAGCATGCTGTAGTAATTGAAGATACTGCACTGCAGTGGTTAGGACCATATCTAATGTCCATGTAAATGGGAGTCTTTCTCACACACTAAGGTGAATTTATGGTGTTCCAGATAAATCTGTGCTTGGACCACTTCTGTTTTACATTATACATGCTGTCCTTAGGGAGTATTATCACAAGGCATAGCATATATTTTTATTGCTCTCCTTAAGCCAGTATGCTGTTTTTCTATTTTATCTTCATTAGCTCTCTGTTAAATCCAGTGTCCAATTTAAAATCCTGCTCCTCACATACAAGGTCTTGAATAATCAGGCTCCATCTTATCATAATGATCTTATAGTACTGTCTCACCCCATTAGCACTTGTCACTCTCAGAATGTGGGCTTACTCGTGGTTCCTAGGATATTTAAAATTAGAATGGGAGGCAGAGCCTTCAGCTTTCAGGCCCCTTTTCTGTGGAACCAGCTTCTAGTTTCTATTCGGGAGACAGAAACCCTCTTTACTTTTAAGATTAGGCTTAAAGTTTTCCTGTCTGATAAAGCATATAGGTAGGGCTAGATCAGGTGACTCTGAATCCTCCTTTAGTTACGTTGCAATAGGTGTAGGTTGCTGGGGGCTTCCCATGAAACGCACTTTTCAGTCTGCATTTGATCATTAGTTATTGTTTTATACATTGTGTGTTGTCCTGCCTCTCTCCATTAGTGCCACCTCTCCCAATGACCTGATTTTAAAAAGAGAAATTGGAGTAATAAGTTATTAACCTCCATACTCCATACTTAACAAGACATATATACATATTTTAATAGCAATACGTATAACAGGAGCATGCAATACACAGACACATCTGTTATCCTATCCTCTTCACAACAGAATCGTCCAAGACCTGGATTTCAGTGTTCTCTCATTCAACCACTATGGGAAAAACTTTCTAAAGGCAAACAAGATGAGCCCTGATGCTTTCATACAGATGGCTATACAGCTGGCCTACTACAGGTGAGTCATTTAAACCTCATGGAGATGTTTTTGTAGGCCGACTTTTTCTTTACTAAGTTAAGATGCAACAGAAAATACTAAACTCATTAACAGTAACAATCTGGCTTCACACTTCATTCTTTGAAAACAAAAAATGCTGTAGTCACATATTTAACAATAATTGTTTTGGGGTTTTTTCTGCATAGACCTGAGAGCAAAGCTTATTTAACATAACATAAAATGTTGATTCTTATCAAATCACCTGTATTTCTTTGTCAGTCTAATTACTAAGCAGGCTATAAAGTTTAGTCATATAGATTGTTGCCAGCTGACCCCTTCTGAAGGAGCTGAACTAGCCTCCCTGCAGACCAGATATTTCATCACTTTAGAAATGTGTTACATTTTGCGATGAAAACACAACGATGAAGACTGGGACTGGGGGCCTAAAAGCCTCTGCCAAGAATGGAGCAACATTCTTCTCCCAAAAGTGCAGCAACTGGTCTCCTGAGTTATACTCACATGTGGTAAAAGTGGGGATACTAAACGGTGGTAAATGCGGCCCTGTTTTTAAATATTCTAGTGTGACTAGAACATAGCTTTGACTTGGACATCATTGCATTCTCTTTATATTTTTTTTTACACAGCATCCCAACATTTTTGGAATTGGGGTTGCATTTTGGAACACAGGTTATTTAAAATATTTTTCTCCAATCTCTTGGCAGGGTGCACCGGCAGCACTGTGCATCTTATGAAGCTGCCTCCATGCGACTGTTCAGGCAGGGACGTGTAGGTGAAATCCCCTCAACTTCAAGTGCCTCAGTTGCCTTTGTCATGGCTTTTAATGACCCAAAGAAGAAGGTATGATGGAAATGTGTGTGTGGGGGGGGGCAATTACAGACATTGTTATTTCACTCTAGGATTTTGGGTAGAGTTATTTTCTTTGACACTGAAAATAAAACTCAGTGCCACAGAAAATGACGTCACAGCTCACAGTACATCTGCTGTGGATGATTGCATTATGACTAATCAATCTCCATGAAGAATCTGAATGGGATTTTTACCTGCAGAACACACTGTTGCCTGCTTCTCTTTGGTCTCACTTCAGTATTTGAAGTAAGCTGACAGTTTCACTTATTTACATGATGCTGCTACGTAATGCTTTAGATTGTGCATCAACGATCATACGATTAATGAAATAATAACAAAGTTCGGTCATAAACACTACCCTGTTACAAGTGATGATTTGTAACTTGTCATCTTGTTTTACAGAACACGGAGAAAGTGGATCTTTTGAGGAAAGCTATAGAAGTGCACAAATGGAACACTAACATGGTGAGTTTTAATGACAAAACTGCTCAGTGCTTGGTAGTGGTGGCAGTCTGTTCCTGTTAAATAGGACAACAAAATGTTAACATTAACACACCATATACACTACAGTAAAAATCAGCTAACAAACTTGAGCTGTTTATCTAGCTCTGCTCTGCACCTCTCAATCCAGGCTGGGTAAACACAACACCATCTAACAAGCTCTGTATTTAGATATTTTTCTATTTTCGTGCTAATTTCGGCTGTATTTAAAAATAACATCATTGTTGAGAGTGTTGGAAGTCACACTCAGGTCTGTATGAGCAGCTGTGTAGACTACAGAATGAGCTGTGCTGTTCCTATTGGCTGTTCCTGGCACTCAGATCTTTTCCTGAAAGGGGCAGTGCAGCAGCCAGGTTGATTTAAAGCAACAGACACTGAAACAGATGATTAGAAAGTGTTGCAGACATGGTACAAAAAATGCTGTCTGATATTTCTGGAATTTTTTTTTTAAATATGCTATAAATGTATATTATGGGCACATGTGACACTCACATTAATATGACTTAAATTGGTCATGGTTAAAAGTGTAAAGTTTAAGACGCCTGTAAAGATAGCTGGACTCTACTCCACACTAATGCCAACAAGGTAATAAATGCAGTAAAGAACAGCAAAGATGGGGAAGAGAGGACATACTGTCCATAATGATGGGCAGCAACAACTGCTCTTCTAAAATGATTTTATGGCCTTCCTCTTTGGGGACAGAAAACTGTCATTTAAAAAATAAAACATTTCTTAAAAAAATCCCCGCAGTGCTGCTGTGTTTTGGCTTAGTTTTCTCGTAGTTCATCTGAGATTGTATTTATCTAACAATCTAGAACTAAGACTAGATTGTAGTCTTCTCTACAGCCGTAGTAAAAACAAAGAAGGATGGGTAATAGAATGTAGACTGTTTAATTATACAAAGCCTTCATTATCCCTTGTATATCTGCAAGTCTGCTAGCATCCACTTGAATCTGAGACCAGATGACCTTTTTCTTCAAAATGAAACTTTTCATTAAAATGTACCACCTGCACATGGGCCCAGGTGATGGACTTCAATGAAGTATATTAGGAATGACTACTTAGCTGTACATTTCCATGTCAGCATAATATAGGCTTAAGAAGATGACCATAGGATATAAAACTATGGGGTACAAAAAAACCATGCAAACAAGGATCAAAGAATCAGACTTTTTTTGTTGTTGTTGTTGTGCTGAGACTGTTTGAAAAATACTGTGTAAGCAGATCACTCAACAGGTCATGTTTAGTCCTGTGCAAACATTGTGAGTTGTCTTCTTTGTAACAGGAAATTAGTGGACAGACAGTATTTGGGCACTTCCTGGGTCTACAGCACCAAGCAACTGAGAAAAATATTCCCATGCCGGACATCTTCACAGACGCATCCTTTGATAAAGCTTTTGACTATCGACTTGCTACAAGTCAGGTGAGGAGTACAGCTGAAATGGAGCTGACAAAGTATTAATAGTATTATATTACTAGAGACATATAAGCAAACTTCTGTGTGCTGCAAAAATGGTTAATGTTTCTCCAATTTGTATCTTTGCAAAATGATGAGGAAGGTACTCATTTATTTTCTTGTTTATATATTGTTTTGTTTTATTGTATTCAGACACCAATGACAGCAGCCTCAAATGATGGTTATGATGAATACAACACATCCATTAAGATCAAGGACACCTTTAGGCTATATGTCATGGTGTTAGCTCTGTTGCTAAAGAGGTTTCACTCATTCTCACAGACGTGCACATCAAACGACTATATGGTTTAACACAATAATTAACCACTATGTCAAACTTTGTTCTTCTTCACAAGGTGCCGTCCAAATCTGGTTGTCTTCCATGTGCTGGTCCTTATCAACGTAAAACGTATGATATATGCTATACTCTTTTGAAGGACGACATGACTTTTGTGGTGTCAGCCTTCAAAACAAACACAGAAAATGATTCAGAACAACTAAAACAAGCTGTGGAGGATGCACTGCTGGACATGAGGACCATACTGAGAAAACTAAGCTGTGAATGAAGTGGTGGCTTTTCACTTTTGTTGAATGGGAATGTCGCTAAGAGGCTTTGCTGTTGTAATTTTATTAAAATATAGTTTCATTCCACAATTCTGTGTGTATCCAAACTCATTGTTAGCACTTGTTACCAAGTTTGGGACCCACTGTGTTTGGACCATTCCAAAAGCAAAAAATGAAGGCAATAGTAATTTTAACTTTTGCAGACAACTGAAAGAATAAAACTTTTTTTTTTTTTTTTAAATGGACGTTTGTTTTTAAATAAAAATGCAAAGGGTGTTCAGCATTCTCCCTTTCATTACACACTAGTCTATTGGTCAGAGCATTTGGTCTATATAAAAATAAAAAAATAAAAAAATAAAGTGCATGCCTAAATAAAATGTTATCACAATTACGATTACCACAGAGATGATGATAGCTGTAGTTTAAAAGTAAAGCAAGATAGTTGGTGCTGATTCTAGTAACCACATTTAAGAAGCAAGGATTTACAATTGTTCATCCCGTTCCTCCTTGCATGTAGAAGCAGATTCTCCTTAACTGATTCTGCTGATCAGTTAAGGACTTTCTAATGCCCTGCTCAGCTCTCCTAGAGTTAACTGCCTGTCTCCTGAAATCTTCTCCAGAATGTGCTAGGAGACCCTGCAAACCTGCTGGCAATGGTGACTATTGATTTACCATCCTGGAGGAATTGGACTACCTGTCCAACCTCAGTAGGATCCAAATATAGCAAAAGTAGTGAAAAAAACAGTTGAAGATGAGGGAAAAATCTTGCTGGCCTCCACCTTGTGCGGAATAGCAATGATTGACAAATCAGACATTAATTTTATAATAATGGCTTTCAGAAAGACAGCTAAGTTTAAGAAAGATTCCTCCACCATCTTCAGTGCCAACACAATGCAAATCACCTACCTAAACTTTACTCCTGCAGAGGTAGATTATCTTGTTAATAGCCTTAACATCCTCACCACATACGAACCTGGGTACTGTGGTTCCTCTGGAAAAGAACGCAACCTGGAGAGTAAATGGCGGCTCATTTAGAAGATCTTTATTTGGCCTGGGATAATAATTTGATCTGAAAGTTTGAGAGCCCTCTTTAAAGCTAGGACGTCTTACCGTTTGTCACTGATGAAGAAAATGGGGAGAACCCCAGGTTTCTTTTCAGCATTTCAACCAGGCTGAGTCTGAACTCTGTTGAGCTAAGTATTCTTTTAATCGCAACTAGCATTAAATTTCTTTGCAAATAAAGATTTAACCAAAATATTCGCAGTGATCCCACAGATATGTCATTAAATACAATTTGTCCGTCATTTGGACAGGGGTAACAAATTGTGGCAGGATCAGCCTGATATGATTTGTATCCCACGGTAACTTTACTGTATAAAAATCAAGAATGTGGGATACTGTTTGTCCGTAATTTGGACAGCCCAGTGCGTGCTCCCGACGCAGGGAAAACAAATTCTGCCGGGGAGACCTACCTTGGCACTTGTGCAGGTGAAGCCAAAGGCAAGATATGCTTCACCATATTTTCTAGTCTTTGGCTTGGAAGGAAGTTGGTTTGGAAACATATTCATCTTTTGCTTTACGTTTGTGTGGTAGCCCCGCCAAAAACCTCTCCATTATGCTAGCAGTGTCCAAGCGTTCTTTGTTTTTTTTTGTTTTTTTTGTTTGTTTGTTTTTTAAATTCATACCGCGCTCCATCTGCAATGGCTCCACATTTTGGGAACCTCTGGATTAAAGCATTACGTGAGCCATCTTAGTTAATTATAGACTGATTTCTAACCTTTTTTTTTTAATTCTTGAAATACTGTAATAGTGTGAAACACTACTTTATCATTTGAGAAGGTTAGAAATGATCTGTTTATGGCCTCTGACAGAGGAGTCATCTCTGTCCTTGTCCTGCTAGATCTAGGTGGAGCATTTGATACTATTGTTCATAAAATTTTACACATTATTGAAGGAAATACACTGCAGTGGTTTGGATCATTTGTATCTTACAGGTTCACATTTATGGATGTCAATGGGGAGTCTTGCTGAAATACAAAAGACAGTAATGGAGTTTCACAGGGTTCCATACTTGGGCCTATACTTTTTTACATTGTACTGCTTACCTTAGGCAATAGTATTAGGAAACAGTGCATAGATTTTCATTGCCATGCAGATGATACCCAGCTTAATTTATTTATGTCACCAGATGATACAATTATGATGATATAACAGTTAAACTACAGTCATGTCTTAAAGACATAAGGGCCTGGATTACCTTTAATTTCCTACTTTTAAATTGAGGAAAAACTGAGATTATTGTACTTGATCCTAAAGAAGAAGAAGAAAGAAAAAAAAAAAGGAGCCTAACCAGGAGCCGACTGGTCATGGTTTCTGGTTATCAGGAGTTCAGTCCTCTGAAAACAGGTCCTATGGGGCAGGGATAGCTCAGTAGGTAAAGTGTTGGCCCCGTGATCGGAAGGTCAGGGGTTCGATTCCCCTGAACGGCTACCCTGAGGTACCCCTGAGCAAGGTACCGTCCCTACACACTGCTCCCTGGGCGCCCAATGGCAGCCCAC
>VUQG01020157.1:0-16398 GCA_015106755.1 Etia nguti
GTTATAGTTGAGGTTAGGTCTTTGTTCTGTGTTTTGGAGTGCTGCCATTCCAGAGTTGTTTCAAAGACTCAGTGAAAGGAAATGAGACAAAGCAGCAACGAAATGCCATTTTCACTTTGCTTCCGACTGTTGAAACGAGCTCGTTATGACTAGCAGTAGTTTTGGACATTGCACATTTCATTTTAGTTTTGCAGCCAATTTCAGTTGGGATATTATCACCCAGCAAGACCCAGTCCCGTTTGACGATATTAAATATCACTCAAATACAAACAAATGTTTCAAAGTCAATGTTTCTGCAACAGATTCACACATTCCTCGGCCCCATTTATGTAGCGCCATAGCTGTGTAGCTGGTGCTTGCAAATGCCAAGTCTATTGTGTTTTCTCTCTGGCGTTTCAATTAGTGCTTTCATGACAGTTGGCAGCAATTTGTTTCGGGTCTGAACTCATCCTTATTGTCCCGCTCACCAGCACCAGTTTTGTAGCTCACCAGTTCCACCATTCAAAGCAGACAAAAGAATTAAATGTGACCAAGAACTGCTGAATCTGTGTAGCATTTTTGTTGTTAAAGGTCAGAAAATACAAAAAAGTTGGATTCGGCATGTTGAATTGGCAAGCAAGCAACAATCACTTTACTTCGCCATAATGACTTACATAATATATAAAAACACAATGCCATAATTCCCATTGCATATCTCTTGTGGGTAAATTACCAAAGTATGTATTAAATATCAGAATATAATCACGAATTTGGTGCATAGATTTTGAATAAAAATAAAGGTGTCTGTTCCGAAAAGTTCAATGTAAAGAACATATAAAGAACCTTTTGTGTTACGTGAATGATTTCGTTTTTGTGCAGTTGAGAAACAGCAATGTTTTATATTAATAAACAAATGGATTAACACTGCATCATCGTCTTTTATTTCTATATTACCATAAATTGATGTAAATGCCTTGATTTCTGGTTCTACATTGAATGATGTTAAATATCTATGTTGGTATTGATTGCATAAATATTTGTTAGTCACAGGCTGCTATTCTGTAGCAAGCTGTGAATGTGTTGGAGTAAGTAGAGCAAGTTTTAAGGAGTGAGTATCCCAGGCAGGGAGTAGCTGTGCTTTACCCTCAGGCCAGAGAGCTGTAGTCCATCATGTCTTGATATTTCCAACATCACTCAGCTACTTCTGCTGTGCTACAGCTGCTGATGACCTTCAGCACTGGAGATTCAAGAAAGAGGATTTTAATTTGGCACAATGCTGGACAGTGAGTGCGATTCCTATCGGCCTGGCCAACACCCATATTAAAAGTAAGGATGAGCCCAGAGGTGTATGTTGGTGGAAAAAGCTTGTGCACTGAGTGGTCAGAAACAGGACGATGATGCGTGGTATTTTTCAGATCATTTATTCAAATGGAAAGTCCACTCCGCAGCCATTCCATTTGAACAGTGCTGTCCTCTTCCCATTGATCTGTGAACCGACTGGAATTCAAGATAATAGCTCAACAGTCTCAAATTACTTCTATCCTATCATGATATTGGTTTCATTACTATTACTTTTTTTCAATTTTGCAGAAAAAAACAGTTTGATTAGTGAAGCCTTTCTTGCAAAAAGGGTGTGCGTGTCTTCTCCTTGGATTGTAGTCCTTGGTTGTAACCGCCTAACAAACCGCCCATGGTAACAGTGCTGATTTTTCGACCGCAACTCTGAATGATGCATTACATTGATTTAAATTCAGCCAGCGCATTGCAGACCTGGTAAATAAAGAATAATTTTTTTTAAGTATAGCAGTAATTTTTTAAACACATTTGCTCATTTTGAGTCAGTTGTGTGTCAAACCACTGCAATTGCTACTACGTAATCCAGGACCTGATTGTACTGAAATCTGTGTCTTGGATTTAAAAAAAAAAGAAAAAACACTGACAAGTTACCTAAAAATGGATGTTGGTTGAACGTGTCACTGCTCAGCTGCATTTCACAGCGTCTGCCACCAGTACTTGCTTATTTGCTGCCTTGATGGTGATGAGGTCTATCTTTTCCCACTTAATGTTGAATTATAAAGAAATAAGGATGAAACACAGTTTTAATGACATTAAATGATTCTAACTAGCTTGAACTAAGCAGTAAATGGTGCATTCAAATGCTTTTCTTAAAATGTGCTCATTCCACGAGAACTTTCCAGCATACTGAGAAGTGTTGTGTGGACTTGTTTAGTTGGGCTCATAGGTATGTTGTTCACCTAAGGCAGATGACTCACAGTGATGTATGACGGTGTCTTACAATTAATGGGAAAATAGTGGATTTTGAGAATATGCCCAATTTGGGAGTATTAGTAAATCTGTAAAGAGAATCAAAGCTTGAACACATACTAAATGGAAAATAGGACACACTAATGAGACTATAGATTTTTAAAGTTCACAGACGTTGTAGGGAGTAAGGGCAACCACTGCAGCAGTAAAGCTTTATTAGTTATTGGAGCAGTGTGGTGCTGGTCATGCGTTTAATGATATTTTCTAAAACTGGTTGGTCTTTATCATGATTCAGTGATGATGCTGGACCTTCTGTTGGGGTAGTCCCTGTCTTTGATTTCATAGAAAGTGCTAATATTTGTTGGGAAATTCAAGGTAACTGCAAAAATACTAGAAATAGTCATGGTAGGCTTTGGTTGACTATATATGTTTTGGGTTATTACATTTGAAACAAATGTATTTTGTCATAAGAATGAGGGGGTTTAAAAGAAAATATCTTTATAATCCAAGCAAGCAAGCCCAGAAACAAACTGGTAGTGGTTGGTTTAGCCACTGCCTCATACCTCATGCCCACTGACGAATATAGATTTAATATATGTGTTAAAAAGAAGTGAAATCCTAGTATCTAACTTTATGTTTTATCCGCATAAAAAAGTATAGCCAATACATGCATTAAGTCGGCTGTCTTGTGTCTTTTGTGTGCAGTTAAGTTGTGTTAAAGGTGATTCTATAGGAACCATAGGCTTCCTATCTGAGAAATCCTGGAAACTCATACTGCCATTGTTGAATTGGACTAATTAATATGCTTACATTTTTATATTTACTTCTACTTAAATTGTATCTCTAGACAAGTTTTAATGCTGTTTCAAGGATGTTGTAGCCATTGTTGTTAGACATGCTGTTTTTTTTCTTCCATTCAAAATGAAATAAAGAAATACTGGAATTTGAATATTTTTCCGACTTTCATATTTAACCACAGGTACATAAATCAGATCCAGAACATGTAACATTTACACTTGTCTACCGTTCCACAACCATCCCATTTGACAAATCTGATAAATGATTTAGTACTCTGGCTGTCGAGAGGAGGAGCAGGGGCTGTGGATGCACATGCAATTATTTTTCAAACCCGTAAGCTGGTTAAGCTTGTTGAAGACTTGCAATTGTTACAATTACCTAAAATGATTTGCATTTTTTTTAACTGCATTGCCAGACTTCAACTAAATATACAGACTTTGTATAGTACATGTTATTATGAGCGATCAGCTGATCTTTGAGAGTCTTAAGTCTCTCTCAGGTAACAGTGCGTCTAGTGTCTATGTTTTCACTCTTTCACAGTAGCTCGTAACATCAAAATCTACACAAGAAGGAGCACCAAAATGGCTCCAAAGCAGCCTCACTGGCAAAGCTTTCTGTAGAAAGCTATGCTTCCTTAAGCTAGCAATATTTTATCACTGCAGGTTTTGTTCGGGTGCAACCATTCAACACATGCCACATTGCCACAGAATGCCAACACTCTTGAAACTGGCCGCATGTTATCAAGCGAATCAAAGAGTAATCTCGCAGACTGGAACTCTGAACTAGTGGAGTGAAGTAACTCATCAGTAAGATCACCTGCTGGGGAACAGACGGTTAACTCTCCATGGCACATGGTTGGCTGCCCTTGACCAAGTGTTTTTGACAGTAAGCCCCATTTTTCAGTGAACACGGGAAGCTCTGCTCCAAAGTATTCCTCATGTGCCTGTGCACCTTTACAACATTTTGATTATATAGGTTACAATGGCAAAGCCCCTTGGAAACCTGGGCCAGGTGCTGAAGAGCTGAAGAGTCTGTGTCATGCCTGAAAAAAGGCAATAGATCTGGTACCTAGTAAATAATCACAGTGGACTTGTAACTGGTGAAGGTTCATTGTAGAAAACTGCAGCTATCAAGGAGACCACTGGTCCCAAGATCCTTTTTGTGCTCAAGTCATTTTTGCACATGGTAAAGCACTCTGCTGAATTTTGTGATTTTTTTTTCCTACATCTGACCCCACAATACTATCAGATTCACAAAGAAATGACGTATAAGTAGGGCCCAGAGCACTTACAGAACTGATGGTTTTACATTCAGTATACATGCTTGATTTTTATTGTAAGCTGTAGACATCTCTTTTTTTTTTTTTTTTTTTTTTTTTTTAAAAAGGTCAGCATGTCTAATAACAGACCTTCATGTTATGGTGTGTAAAATATCTGAGTATGAGAACATTGTATGTATACTGTGCATAATGTACTATGCAAAAATCTTGTGAGTGCAATATGGATGCAAATATGGTCCAGAATGGTTACACCTCTCTTGCATCTAATGACATGTGTCAAATTTCTATCTGAAAGAGCCCGGGAGGTGCCAGACTCTATCTGCACTCTCTGCTCGACAGCTCTCACATTTTGCCAGCGGTGGCAGTACCAGTCCGACAACAATGTATCTGGTACCATGACGGTTGTCAGACATTGGACTTAAAAGGCAGAACCCTTTCACAGTGATGAAGATTAATTTTTGTTATTACCATCTATACTGACACGTGTGCTGGTTACCATTTTGACTGTATTGAATATTTCACCCAGTTGACTGAATTAGCAAACTAGGTAGTGAGTTAGCGAGCAGTTGTTGCAGTTGCAGAGCTACCTGTCAAGAGGAAGGCCATTGAACCCTCCAATCACTTTCTGCTGGCTGCAACAATGTTAAGACAGCAATAGACCACTTCCTTATTGCAGCTTTTTCATGTACAAATTTTGATCTCCAGAACTTCTTCTCTTTAGTTGTCCTTCTAGACAACATGATCCTTTTGTGAAGAATTGCTCTAATGTGTATGCTGATTGCTATGGAATCCAGATGCTTTGGTCTGTTTTGGATGGAAGTCTAATCAATGACATGTGCAAGGTCCAGACAAAAAGGCCTAGAGAATGGTTGATGGCTTTCTGGCAACCACCAGTCACGAGGGTTCTGCATCAAAAATCTCTCTGCAATTGCTTTGGTCCCTACTAGACTTGTGCGGTTATGCCTGCCTCGCTGCTGCAGACAAAACATTTCAAAAGGTGCAACTTTTAATTTTGAAATTGAACAGTCTCTGTTTCTGGTTTTCACATTTCACAGGTAGTTTAACTACTGGCTTGAGAGTAATTGGTGAGACTTTGCAGACAAATGAGCACTTCCTTACAAACTGCAGGCAACCGTGGCAACCTGCTAGTGACCAAAGCAATTGCATGTATGCTTTCTGTGCTGCACTATATACCTCTTTGTGACTGACATCACTTTGCTACTACTGGTAACCTCTACCAAGCACTCAGCAGTCAACATTTTTTCCTAATGACCTGTGGATGTCAGGGGGCCACCAACCAATCTCTAGGTATTCATGATGGGAGCTTTAGCAACACACCTTTTTCCCTTTCCACCAGTGGTTGCCAGATGGTCACTGACTGGTCTTTAGGCTCGTGTGACTGAAGCCCTAGCTTTTTCTCTGCATCTAAGATTTTCTTAGAAAATAACTCAACAGCTTTCTTTGTAAGCTAAGACTCAGAATTTAAAAGACAAGTTTAGCTAAAACAAACGAATGTATAACTTTTTACAAACACTGTGTTGATAAAATACCAAGATATAAAGTAAACAGTGGCATGCCAAGTAACGTAACTAACCTTAGCTAGGTAAGGAATTACTAAACAGCTAGTGCAGGGGCTGTTTGCTAGCTGCAAAGCTTTCTGTCAAGCCGAAACCAAGACACTTCTTCAGGGCTGTGAACTCTCTGAGGTTTCTCTACAATAAAATGAATGCAGCTCTTCATTACTGCCTGATTTTAGCTTATCTTGTACAAATTTTCTCACAAGTTTGTTCTCACAAACATGTATTCTGTCTGATTTAAATCATTTTTCCTTCTGTGATTACATTGCAACACTCAGCGTGTTAATATATTCCAGTTTTTTGCCCCTAGCTCTGGCAATGATCCCTTACCCCCACAACGCCTTTCCGCTATTCAGTGCATGAGCTAGATCGCCCCCTGGTGGTGACAGGCAGGAACTATATAGATCAGTTTGGCATATTACTTTAATTAAAGATCCAGTGGGTATATACACGTTTTCCCTGTTTGTGATTTCATTTCTTTGTCTTAGAGTGTCGCTGTTAAAATCCTGTGAAATTGCGCATCTTCCTTGTTGATTTTATATGTAAATGATTAATTAAGGGACTGTCTGCATCCCCTTATGACTAAATCAATCA
The DNA here is from genome assembly GCA_015106755.1 of Etia nguti. NCBI lineage: Eukaryota > Metazoa > Chordata > Actinopteri > Cichliformes > Cichlidae > Etia > Etia nguti. The sequence goes on from VUQG01020157.1 coordinate 6,493, forward strand.
GGCTTCTGCATGTGTGTACAATTACTCAACGGCTGAGATTCATAAAAGAGGGTCATGTGTACGCATGGCTTTATAAAATTGATGAAAAGAATGTGCATTCCTGCCTTTATGCACACACAATTTTAGCCATTCGAATGGTTGCTTTTTAAAAAAAGATACTAATGGCTCACAGAATGGATAGGAGACCATGAGGAGATATTCAACAAACCTGATTTAAAAAGTGTACCAGATAGTGTACCCACTTCACCTTTATGAAAGAGAGAAGACTGTTTACAGCTGCTACAATTTATTATACAGTTTAACCAAGCATTAGCCTGACCTTTCGCCAGTGTAGCCGGCTGTATGTTGCAACAATGTATGCCAATAAACAAGTGATAAATCACAGAAGTTACAGAAATTCAGTTTATCTGCAGTTAGAAAACCATTGTTTGTTCATCTTTTCTGCCTTTCTTCTTCCGTCTCACACTTTTATCTCACCCTTTTCTCATTTACGCAGCCTTGCATGCATGCACACAAAGACACTGAAGTGCGCTCGAGAACTTGCATGTCTCCGCATCAAATTATTTTTTTCTCTGTCAAGTTGTCCGACACTTCAGTAAAACCTTGACTACAAATGCTGCTTATCTTGGATAACACAGGCAACCTTGGTAGTCATGCACCACAGGCCACACTTCAAATCACAGCTTCTCTGACACATGGTTTTAACGTGATACATGATGACTCTATCATTTTTTATGTAGGTTTTCATAAAAGTGATAGTCCCTAAAAAAAACAAACCAAATGTAATATATGAATTAGCCAAACCGTTTCTTAACAGACCTTATAATCAGTCATATAATAAGTTTATAATACTGTTTGGTGTTACTTTGTAGTGACTATATTTTGTGTAAATTCTAGCAACAGCAAGAATTTTTTTTAAGTAAGTCATGATACCGTGCTATCATGTTGGTGACAATAAATATGACATCAAAGTAGAGCAGTTCTATGATACAAGGAAAGCATATATGATTTCATTGATAAATCATAATAAAATAGCCCTAAAAATTAAAAAAGCAAAGCAGAGATTATATTTGTATTCTCTACTTTGTGACACCAGTGTCTGTCTGTGTATATCATTATGATTCAGGTTTAAGAATGTGACACTATTACTACCTGCCTGATTTTCCTGCCACCATTTTATATACTGACTTTTTTCTTTCTTCATTGCAAGTTATTTAACATCATTTACTTTGCCCTGATTTATCTAACAAAACAAAACAAACAAATTCAGTTTTATTCAGTGTGTATACTGACCAAATCACAACAACAGTCGCCTCAACGTGCTTTATATTGTAAGACCCTACAATAATACATAACGCTCTACAATAGTCATGAATAGAGAATCTGGTTAGGCTAAGTTGGGGGAGTCTGTTTAGAGTGCCTGGGCATTTTCATAAAAATCCTGATATTTGCTTCCTGGGTATTAATTATTGTATTACAAGACAATGTACTGCAATGTTGATTTTTTTGTCCCATGGTATTGGGAATGTAGCTGTACCAGAAATTTAGTAGTTAGTACCAATACCAGTAGAACTACACAATTCTCAAATTCTCGAAAGGGACTAACCCATGAACTTAAACATAAACCCCTTTATTTGAAACAAATATTGCTTCAAAATCTCTTACATGGTGGTGACAGACCATTAATTAATATTTTGTTCAAAGGATGCAGGCTGAGATGGTTGCTGAATAGCCTACTAATGTTATGATGATGTATAACATTAGTTACATTATGATACCTTAAGTATTTATATAATGTTAGCCATTGCAAACAATAGTGTATGGAACATGATTTTTCAAAAGAAATGCCACCTGTTAAAAAATGGTAATGTGTATTTCAGAATAACATTCATCTCTTAGATGTTTTTCTAAATTCAAAGTATGTCTTCTTCTGATGTGAAAAGCATGATGGCTTCATTTGCATATAGCCTTTTGCAAATCAGTTATAACCTCTTTTTGGCCTTTTTTAAAAAATGGACAAGGCCAGATCGAATTACGCTAGTTGCCATTTTCCATGTCTAATATGTGCTGTGCAGTGCGCAGTGTTTTTGCTCATGTGCATTCTTCTTCTTACATGTCTGAATTGCCTACAGCAACTACAGTACTAAAAAAAAAAGTACATTTTCAGAGCCTAAGTATTGTAGTAAGTATTAGTTTTGGTACTTCCCCTGCATAGAAGCTTTACCCTTTTCTTATAAGTTTTGTTACTTAAAAATTTCAAAACAAACTAGAACGCTTAAAAAAGCAACAACCTTTGATGGACGGATGCTTTCTGGGCCGCATTACCCCACCAAAATCTCAACATAGTTTGAGCCCTGACGCAAAGGCAGCATGGTTTGAGACTGTCTACCAAAGCTCTTCATCCGCTGTAATTTTTAACTGATGCATTTAAAGATAGTTTGAAATTTGCACTTTTGTTTTTCCATTGCAGTATGCAACCACAGTGCGAACAAAAAAAACCAATGAAATATACCATTTTGACCATTGTGACTCCAATACTGTATTCCAGCTCTCAGGAGAAGCTTATCCTCCTCCTTTAATCAGAATTCAAAAAATGGAAATAATAATGGAAGAGAGAAATACATTTTGGTAATGACACCGCCACCTTTAGGTGTTACGGCATTTTTACAGTTGTAACAAAGTTGTAACGAACAGAGCTTTTCAAGTTTTTCCACAGATGGATCCCTCATTTATCCCCTTCCTACTGTACACAGCCATTTTGTCTCTGTTCATTAACCTTTTGTGAAAAGAATACTTATCAATAATACTCAACAGATCACCATATGTTCCAGTAAGAGACCTAGCAGAGGTCACGCACTGTGCTAAGAATGGTTTGTACTTTCAGTCAGGAAAAAGGGCATGGTGATCTGACAGTTTCATTCTGGTGAAAACAATTCCCTGTCCTGCTATCAGTGTGAACAAGCTAACAAATGGAAAAACAAACAAACGTCCAGTCAGTTGGAGACGATAAGAGGGCCAAGCTCAGCTCATTCACACATTCGTCCTTCTGGAGGACACATTTCAAATCAAGCTGTCATCATCACAGGAATGGGTTTTATGATCTCAGCTTCCACCATTAACACACCATGACAGGTGACATATCACAAATGCTGTAAAGATGTCATTCTTCCCGCAGAGCCGTAACCAAGTGCGGGACATCTCTAGATTACAAAAAATGTGGTAAAAGTGCATTTACTCAATCCAGCACTGCAAATTTTATGGATATACATGGTTAAATATGGTCTGGTGGGCAAATGTTTTTTTAAGGGGTGCCAAAAAGGGTGTTCAAGTTCAAGTGTTGATCACGAAGAGCACTGAGTGAAGTTGAAAGCCCGGCCACTAAATATAGTCGGCAGATGTCCAGGGGGTGTTCTGAGGCAAGCATTTTTCAAGTAGTGACTTTGAGATGAGCTTGTAATCATAGAGCGAATGTATTTTTAGATGACTAACCAATGTAGACAATACTTCATCATATCAGAGTAGACTAAAGAAACAAAGAACCAATCCTCTACATACCTAAATGTTCTTTTAATTAAGAGGTTCAAATGGTTACAAATAGAAATCTTTATAAACATCATTAAATGGGGGAAGCTATCAGTGAAAGCGCTTTCCACAGTGTTTAATGTGGTTGCATAAAACTGTAAGTTACGCTACATGGGAATTTAATGGGAAACCACTCAGCAAAGGCTTTGAAGGTCTTTATTTGATTAAAATGCACATTTCATCTTCCTGTCTTCGTCATGCAACAAACACAGAAATAAAGAGCATTTGAATAGTTTGATAGGTTTGAAAAAAACAAAACAGGTGTATCTGACCATCCAACCATCTGTCCATCTGTCTATCCATCCACTAGGGTTGTTGGGGGACGCTGAAGCCCGTTGCAGCAGTCACAGGCTAAGAAGTGAGGTGCACCCTGAACTGGTCACCAGTCCAAGGCTAATGCAGAGACAGACTACTATTCATGCACTGACATTTACACCTATGGCAAGTTTTACCAATTAACCTAATGTATTTGGACAGTGGGAAGACAGAGACAGAGTACCTGGGGAGAACCTACATGGGCACAGGGAAGACATGCCAATTCCACACTGGTCCCAGTTTTCAAAAAAATTCAATCAATAATTCATTATTATTATTATTATTATTATTATTATTATTATTATTATTATTATTATTATTATTATACCAGATTGACCAGATTGTTTTGGCTTGTAGTCTGTAGCATGATTTTAGCACAGCACTGGTATAGAGTAGCAAAAAAAGCAAAATAGACAATTAAGTGCCTTGAAGCCAAGTGTTGTTGTGATTTGGCGCTATATAAATATAAAATTGAATTGAATTGAGGCGGACTAGGCATATAGTCATGTGATTCAAAGCCAGTCATTGTCCTTAGAAATGTAGAGTGCTCAGTTTCCCATGAAGAAGGCTATATATATATATATATATATACTCTTGAGCATATATTAAACACTCTTGAAGTGGTATTTTGCATGTACTATAGTTTATGAGGCCGTTTCACAATATTCAGCTTTTTTCAGTGGATCTTGATTAGGTCAGCGTTTACATTGTCTTTCTGTCGTTCCTATACTGAACATGGAACATAATTTAGATTATCAGCACAAAAACAGTTCAGTGATGCTTTACTAAGCTACTCTCCTACCTTACTTTGTCCTTGTCTGGTGTAATAAATAGTGATAGTGGCTTAGTGTGTCTTAAATTGTATTTTGTCGGTAGTGCAGCAGGGAGAAAATGAATTTCAGCGAGCATACTGTAGATGTGCATAAGCAGGATGACAAAGAAACAAGCCTGCAAAGAGAATCTGCAAATGTCTAACAGAAGGTGCCATGCAGATTTTAGAAATACACGTGACTAATGAAAATTGCAAGTGGTGATCTCTTCTGTTATTTTTTTTTTCTCCACGACTTTAAAGGTTCACATGGTTCACACGAAGATGGAGAATTTTTCTGTAACAGATGGATTAATTAAAGTTCAACCGTGTACCTTTTAGGGAGAAAGGACAATAAAGGACACCCTGTCCGGGGACTGGAAAGTCACAGCAGCGTATAGCTCCACTGGGAATAAATCTGAAACCATTACAGAGGTGACTGAATATCTGGGGAATTCTCTGCGGTCGTGGGGCATTTTATGTTTTATGGTGGTTATGAGCATTAAAAAAAAAACAAAAATAACTAAAATAAAACCAAATAAAAGTAGCGCAAAAAAGAATTTGGTATTGAAAACCAATATGTGATTTTTGATTTAATACACAGTATTGTGCTACAGACACCAACATCAGATGCTATCAATACAATTTTTTATTTAACACATTTAATCGATATTATTAGGCTTTTAACCTTGTTCCCTATGGCAGTGTCAGAATGCACCATCTGTGAGACACCTGTTTTAAAGGTGCGTCAAAGGCGGGCCGCTAACAGTGAAAAAAAAATAGTCTAACACTGCTGTGCGTTAGATTATTTATTGTGTCACAATAAAGGGAAAATTGCTCCAGTCTGTTAGTAGGAAAGAATTTATCACATTTATACCATAATTATATGCAGAACAAAATGTGGTAGTTGGATAGAATTGAAATATTATTCATGTGCTCCTACTGTACATTGGAGTTGTCTTGGAGCAAGAACGTCAGTCAGTTATAGAGCTGCTGCTACTGCTGCTTGATGCTACCATTAACAGTTCTGAGGTGGTACGTATTGTTTATCATTACACTGAAACGACGTGAAGACATATTTTTAACAACAAAAAAAAGGACCCACAATTTAACTAAGAAATGAAATGCATCACATTCTTAACCTAAATTCCCACAAAGCTTTATAAATGTACATCTAGATTACATGATACAATGTTTCTTTGTTGTTTTGTTATTAAGTTCCCAGAATATGTCTGAAGTTTAAACAGCTGAAAATATAAGAAATAAAGGCTAATTTTTTTTTGAGCAACAAGTGTTGCTCCTGTGAATGAAAAGAAAACCCCAAATCAATCCTATTTCATATTTAAAGTGTCCACGGTGTTCCAGAGACATTGTACATGTATCAAAACACTGTAAGACTATAAAACTTTCTATATTTATTGGAGACTTCAGGCTGCAGGAAGTCATTTTGCTTCCACAGTCGATGACAATGCTGCGTTCTTGTTTTCTCCACAACATGTTTTTTTTTCTTGCATCCTACCATAAAGTCATTTTGACACAAGACTTTAATGGTTTCAAATAAAAGTGGATCACTGTAGATTTTTGCAGTTTAATGATCTGAACCATTAAAAAACATCAGTGGCTTTCAGGACCACTCGGAGGAGCGAATCAGACTCTCTACCTGTGCGGCAGCTTGTGACAGCAACTGTAATTGCTGGATCCCGAGCTATAGGCGGTCCAGCCTGTGGCCGTGTCATCAAAGAACGGTCACCTGCCATATCTCTCTGCCATATGCAGCTCAGGTTTTGCTGATCTCATTTCCCATTGACCTCAAATGAGTCCCAGTTGCAGCTTGATCTTGTTTGTAATGGATAAGCGGTAAATGTAGCCATGAAACAGCACATCGGTTACAGCGAGAGTGGTGAGTAGAATGGACACCTAATTGACTGCATATAAAAGGCGGGACATGTAAGTAAGAGCAGCAGCTGCAGCACTTTATATTCAGCTTGTAAGGTGCTGTAGCGTAATGTAAGTGTAATTGATATGAGGCTATCCTGTTTGTCCTTTGAGATAATAGACTAAATGCTGTTCACATACATGTGCGGCTCTTTACAGAGAGCACTCCCAACACTATTACTTTACCTTCTGAGAACACGACCACTGATTGATGCTCGCAGGATGTCAGATGCAACCTGCAGAATGGCGGACGCAGATATTAAATGATATGTGGTAGCAGATCTATCAAGGTTAGCAGGCAACTGTGCAACACTCGGGACAATCTCTTAGTCTGTTTTGCTGCGACATGTCAAATGTTGGGGTATTTTGCGTATGGGCTGATGGCAGAGGCCATTGTAATTCAGTCTCAAAGTAATGCCTATTCAGCGCAAAACATAAGTGTGTTGTCAGAATCCCAGGATGGATGTTGGGGCATGTGCAAGTGAAATCTATCCTGATGAAGAGAGAATGCCCAGTGATTTATTACAGAGGAAACGCAGGAAAAAATGCTCAAGCTGGGCACTTTTTCCTTTTCCCTTCGCTTAGATTTTCTATTTGAATTAAATGAGGTGTGTATGTAGGCAGGCAGAGGGGGGGCAAGGGTGGTGAGAGATAGCATGCAGGAGAAAGGACATACTTCATCTTCCCATTCAAAGTGTTGTTTTCAGCAACTTTGAAATGAAGGAGAAAAATGCTGATAGAATTGCACCAGAATGTATCGCAGTGGACTGCAAAGTACAAAAACCCTAGGTCAGGCGTTGGTGAGGCATCCTGCATGCAGGGCATTTTTCCTCTTTTTCTTTTTTTTAATTCCTCTTAAGGTCCCCAGTGACTCACTTTTTGAACCTGCAGTGATTGATGGGAGGTGTGTCCTTGACAAGGCCATGGTAGGCTGGCCAAGGCCAAGATACAGCTATCAAATTGTTTCACATAGATAAACAAGGATATTAAAAAAAAGCCATTTACAGCATCTGGAGAGAGATGATTTTACCCTTACTACTAGGAAACATGCTTAAAAGCCCATATCATTACTGAACTCAAACAGCTGGCCACACAAAAAAGTTTTCACATAAAAATATTTTGTGCATAGTGTAGGGCTAGAGGAAAACACAAGATGGAAGAGTGGCGCAACCTTTGTGAAACAGCATATCTACAAAGGTTGGACCACCTTAAAGCATCAATAACAACAATGCAATAAAATGCAAATTATTGATATTGAATTCAGTGACCATTCGGGAGTAGACCAGTGTTGTAGCTCTGAAAGTGAAATTTTTAGTGTTATAATTATTATCAGTTCTGCACTAAAGCATTGCAATTCAGTACCTGGAGATTTTACTGCTGTTATAACAGGAGCAAAACTTAGCTTGGCATTGTCTTCTTGAAACAAGCAAAGTCTCCCTTGAAGGAAATCTACTTCAGCATTTATGAGACCTTCACATATATGCACGTTGCACATGCCATGCACAGTAATGAACACCACGCCATTACAGATGCTGGCTTGACCGTGTGCAAATAACAAGCTAGACAGAGAATTTCACTGTTAGCCTGAAAAATGTGGTTTCCAGAAATATTTTACTTTTTAAATAATCAGACTACCCAACATGGTGGCACAGCTAGCATTTTCACTGTAAATAAGCTAGAGAGTGACAGCGATAATAGAAAAAGATGATTCTCTAATTCTGTTTTTATGTTGCATACACCATAATTGTGATCAGTGTTGGAATTGTTACTTTAGTTTCTTAAAAGTAATGCATTATGTTACTTAATTTGTTACACTACTCATTACATTACTTTCTTATTACTCCGTAAAGTGAGATGTACTGAAACATAATTACCTGTTGACAATATAAACCTTAGGCTCTAGTTCCACACACCAGCACAAATCCCTATTTTAATGAGGACATACACACACATACAATCTTTCCTTTAGTATTTAGGTATGGACACAAAGGAAAGTTGAAAATAAGCCCAAAGAGACCTCAAAGTGTCCGCCACTCTGATTCTTCTGTAGAAACATTTACAGGCTACAGTGCTGCAAGCCTGACCGGACGTCACTGCCCTTGTTACCTGCTGAAGATCAGACTCTGTGTTCTTTGCTAGCAATCTGTTAGCATGCTATATGTGCAGATGCTTCCAAATACAGAGCCAAAGTTGTGTTGGCAGTACAGTGCAGTTGTTTATGTCCTGGATGCAATTTGTACTTTACCATACTATTTCACTCTTGTCCTTTTGTGCAATAAAAATAAAAGTAATGTCCATACCGCTCCACCGTTTTCCTCCTCCCGGCACATGACCTGAAATCAGCTGACTGTGGCACAAGTGAGCAGGAATAAGAAAAGTTTTGTTGGATGTTTTTTTTCTTTCTATCTGCCCAGCATGAAGATAACTGAAGAAGTAACGCAAGTGACAACATAACTGTAGCTGTAATGTAATCAGTGAATTTATTACATTACTGTGTTACTGAAAAATATGATGTAATTACAGTAACGTGTTACTTTGCAACACTGATGGTGATAATAGGTTTTCAGGGTGTCCGATAATGCTGTTTTGTATTAACTGTTCTGGCATCTGTATGCATAATGGTGATGCCATTGCTGATGCTTTCATTTTCAACTTTTAATATTAATACAACTCAGGGCTCTCTTGTTAATTGTAAATAGAAACAGGAACTGACATTGTAGGTATACTTTAACAGGTCTTTTTAAGTCTACAATTTAGAAATAACTTGAACAGGTTTTCCTATGTCAGGCTCCGTTCTGCTGTTTTGTGAAGCTATAGATATGTAATAAGATATGTATGTATAAACTGAAAGATCTGAACTGTAGTTGTGTTTTTAGTTTTTGGTTTTCTGTGTGATCGCAAATAAATGGAACACATTTGGACAGATTTATCCATCCTCCTGTACGGTCACATGTCTCTGCAGTTCAAGTGTACAGTAGATGTATGTGTCAACTGGCTGATGAGTTGAACTTACTGAAGTTTTCCTCTAGTGGCACAACACAACTTCTCTATTTCTCTTCCTGCCCTTCTTTCTTCCTCTGAGTCTTTGAACACACAGCAGCACTCGCTGTCACTCTTCCTTTTGATTCCACCTTTTTCATTTGATCTAACACGACTTTAGTTTGTTTTCCTTCTTTACATTTATGCAGCTTGTTTTTGTTTTTCATACACTATTTCCCCCCCCCCCCCCCCCTCTTTTTTTTTTTTCTTTTTTTTTCTTTCTTTTG
>VUQG01020157.1:16418-27466 GCA_015106755.1 Etia nguti
TTTTTTTTTTTTTTTTCCCTTTTTCCCCCCCCCCCCCCTTGTTTTTGAGTTTGTCATTTAGAGTCTGTCATCCACCTCTGCTGACTTTTGTTTGTCGTGTTGCAGGGCAGTTTTGTTTGAGGTGAGATGTTTTTCTAAGTTTCTTTTTTTATCTCACCTGTGCAATGTGATTTTCTCTGTTCCTTTGGTCTAGCAGCATTTCATGTGCAAATAAATGAACTCTAAACTCTAGATGGAAATTCAGCTTAAGTGAAGAGCCCCAAGTAGTGAGATTCCTGTACGCATGCCTCACACAGCCTCGCTAATGTCTTGTACTGTTCACCTTTTGATGAGCTTGGTCGTCTTCACTCCTGATGGGGTTTTTTTGTTTTTTTGGTACACTGTAATTTAGTGGCTTGGACAGAACAGCAGAAAGAATACGAGGTACGCGAAGAGTTGCTTTATTAATAAAGAACTAATTCATGTATCGTACTCTCTTGAGACATATTAGTGGTGACTGGTGAGGAGGATCTACACATAATTACCACAGGTTAATGTAATTACACAGACATTTAAAGCGGGACTTACCAATGCGTGAGTGATGCTGCTGATGCGATTGGATATCGTGGCATCGGTTAAAAGAGACAAAAACAGATGCCCTTTTGTAAAGAAAACATCTTGTATTTAGCAGCACACATATCTTATGACTTTATTCAAGCCAATTTTTCAAAATGTTCAGTTCACGATCAGAAGGGAACATGAAAATAATGGCACTGATTAAAACTGTCAATGTGCGACTGAATAAATTAGGCCTACAAGTAAATAAATAATAAGCTGGACCACAGAGAACTGTTGAATGAATTATACCCTTTTTTAGCCAATAGTTTGCTAACAGCTTCAGGGAAAAATGGACACACTTTGTCCTCAAGTACCCATACACTGGCATATTTCCTAAAAACAAAAACCTTCCACAGTCTGCACGTCGTTCCTTTTTTAAATTTCTCCAAAACAGATTCGTGACTTACCCTTTCTCTGTGCGTACAACAATCTCAGTACCAGCTCTGTTCATCTTTGGAGAGCACGAAGCGTCATTTTGAGATATTTAAATTTCATTTCGAAAAAAATACGCTTCATTTTTATTTGGCTGTTTAAACGAAGCATTTACTTGATTGACTTACCCTCGTGATTAACTGTTTTCACTGTATCAGTCTGCTTTTTTAGTGTCTTTTTTAGTGTCTCCCAACAACTGCACTTGCATCTAAAAAAAGAAGTCAAACCTTTCAATTCACTCTTCATCCCCTCAGACTACTTTAATAATGTTCCTTGTGGGATTGTAATGTAGGAGTTGGAAATTTCATTTGTAATATGTGCAGTGTTTCGTAAGTAGGAAGTGTCTTCGGTTTCCAGCTTTTTAGTGCAGTATCTAAGTAGGTTTCATCTATCAGGCCTGAGGTTTGTGACAGGATAGGACGATAAGATGAGGCCACCTTTACTTATCCTCTGTCTCTCTGACTTTCTGTGATGTACTGCCTCTGCTCTCCTGTTTCACCTCATCATTTTCTTTTGTCTACTCTTCTGTCCTTTTTCAGGCCCCTTGGTTTAATGATTTCACTTTATTTACTGGCTATCGCCGCGTAGTCTGGGTTCTTCTGTTGTGGCGGTGCTTGCAGTTTTGCACTTGGTTGCTTTCCTTGGACAGTGCAGAATACAGCATTGGTATCAAACAACGTTTTTGTGTGTGTTTTAATGAGAACTAAATGTTACAAACAAGTGTTAAGAATGAATGTTTAAGATGGGACAGAAGAACGGGTAGCAATCATGGGATACACACAAGAGGCAAATATTAAACAAACTTGAAGCGCATTACATTAATTTTACTGATTTTGAAATGCTAAAAATTTAAAATAGATATGGAAAATAACCTGATTAAATGCTCAGTACTTGATATATTTAACCCTATCGATGAGACCTCAGGGAAAGCATTAAGCTGTGCTGGGTTCTGAAAGAGTGATCCAGTTTCCTTCCACAGTCCTGATACACGCACAGCAACTGGAAACTCTAAATTGCCGGTAGGTGTGAATGTGTTCATCTGTCTACGTGTGTTAGCCCTGCAAGAGACTTGTGTCCTGCCCACTGCATGCTGAGATAGAGACTCTGGGTTTTTGCTACCCTGAAGCTTCCTCATACCTATAACAGACCCATTTCTGTAATATATTTATATATCTATATTATTGCTAATTTGTATTTTGTAATATATCTATATCATGGCTAAAGCACTTTTGGATGGATGCAAAATGCATTTCGTTGCCTTGTACTTGTGACATGTGCAATGACAATAAAGTCAAATTCTATTCTATTCTATTCTAATTCTATTAAGTTGCTCCTGCTCCTACTATCAGCTTTGTAACTCATCTCTACAACACCTCCTTTTTTCCTCATGTACTGAAGGCCTCCCTGATGCTATCCTGCCTCAAGGAAAGGAGTCTTTTCCTCACTTTATGGAAAGGCATGAAGTAAGGAAATTGGCTTGTTATATCCAGACGCATCTGAACAGAGCCATACAATCCAATATACACTTAGCTGCCAGTTTATTAGTTTATTACTGTTCAATGCAAATATCTAATTAGCCAATCACATGGAAGCACCTCAGCTCAACTCAACTATCTGCTTTAAGCTGATAGGAAGGCAACAGTAACTCAAATAATCAGTTTTTACAACCATATGCAGAAGAGCATATTTGAAGCAGATTGGGTACAACAGCAGAAGACCACACTGGGTGTCTCTTGTTAGAAGGTTGTTGCCTGGTCTGATGAGTCTCGATTTCTGGTCTCACATTTAGAAGGTAGGATCAGAATCTGGTACAAACATCCATCCGAGCTGGTGGCACTGGTGTAAGCGTGTCAGGGATATTTCCTTGACACACTTTGGATCCCTTAGTACCAGCTGACCATTGTTTAAATGCCAAAGCCTGTTTATTAGTGTTTATTATTGCAGAACAGTTTATGTCAACTATAATGGTCTTGACTGAACTGAAAGAAACAGAAATTGTGAGGGGGTACGAGGAACAAAACACTCAAACCCAAGAATAAGCAAAGAAAATGGTGCATCCCTAAGAAACATCAAACATTGGAGCTACAAAAAGGGCTGGTGTCTAAGAGACATCCATTTATCAGCTGTTTGAGATGGAAACCTAGTACATTGTCCTAAAGTTCTTTTCAGACAGACACACAGTGTCTATACAGTTAAAATTATTCATATCCTCATCATCATCCTCACAAACAGAATTACTCTCACAGCTGGTTCTCTGAGACCTGAGAGCCAGAATACTGCTGGGTGTCTCCAGAGCTTCATGGCCAGCTGCGCTTTCCTAATAAAACAATCTTTGTCGTGACAGACAAAAGTGAACTTCATGTGAGGATGGTCGATAATTATTGACTTATGTCACGTAGTCGCTTCAAGACCAATGATAAAGTCCGTTCAATGAGAAAACGGACATTGCTGCCGGCTCATTGAAGTCAGTGATTCTCCCATTTAACCCTTCCTGTGTGGAGCAGTGACACAGTTCTGCCTCTGCAGTCGAACAAAGGCACCGTGCCACCTTGTCAGCCCATATTTGTGCCCCCAGATATGAAAAGGAGAAGGATTTTGTTAGAGTGTGGATGAAAGAAGGTTGCAGACGAGGGAGACATCGAGACAGAGTGGCTATTTTTGGTCTCTGGTGTCAAAAGTCTTGGACGCTTCCTCCAATTATTTCTGACTATCTCTAATTTATTCATGATGGAGGGACACCTACTGTACAGGTACATTTTCTAAGGTACTAATTTTTGATTTGAGGTTCTTAATCCCTCTTGGTTACTGGCACATTTAAATAATGTAAATATTATTTCTAGCATTTTTAGGAGAACTTACAGCAGAAAAACAAAAAAGCTAACATCAAAATGAGAAGGGAAGAAAGGGTTACAGTAGGACATCTTTGTATTTCATCACAGTAACCTATGTATTGGATGTGTCTCTGTAGGCTACTAGACATGGTTGTCCTTTGAGTGATATGGATTAGTAGTTACCCTGGTAAACAGTAATAAGTAATGCTATACTTTTAATTACATCATCAAGGTAATGCAACTTATTAAATGTGATTACTTTTATATCAAATGATTTAAACTGGTGAAAAATGCATAGAAATCCTCTAGCTGCTGTGAATGTTTCCTTCAGCATTTTGTCATATTCTGCTGTCAAATTAATATGTCTGGTCGATTAATTTGACCAGACACAAAGGCAGGATGCACGAGACAGGCATGAAACTCAAAGGAAGCCTTTAATCCTGTTAATCCAGAAAATAAACCAAAAACCAAAAACATCAAAGAAACAAAGCCAGGGAATCCAAATACCAGAAATTACAAGGAATTAAACTTCGCACAGAGTTAGGAGGCGCACAACTGTAGAGACAACACAACAAAGGACAACAGAAGACTGAGATAATACACACAAGAGGTAATGAGGGCAGAGGAAACAGGTGGGGAACACAGCTGAAGACAAATGACATAATGCAAAGGGAGGAAATTAATCTCAACATGAAACACAGAACAGCAGCTACCAAAATAAAATAAGGAAGACACAACTAAACATGGAAAAGAGATTAACTTTACACAGGGAAGACAGCAGAAAGAGACCATCTATACAGAAATGTTAGAGATATTTTTTTTATTATTTCAAAACAACAACAAAAAAAATTCCCAGCACTGAAATATTTTCCTATCTAATAGAGCTGCTTCTCCCCTTAGAATGGTCGGACAGCCAACGGCATGACAACGGCGTGGTTGCTTTGATAAAATGTGCATTGTTTTAATTGGTAGGTGAGAGGTGGTGCACTTTCAAAAAAAGGAATAACCAATCAAAAGGAAGCACACACTGCTGACCCATGTTGTATGCAAAGCAGTCCCAAATTCTGAGTGTGGCACATTTGTTTACAGTGGATTATAACGAACTACCTTAGAATTCGCTGTATTTACTGGAAACAGCCTCAGTCGGTGCATCCAGACAGATCAGCTGCATATAACATCCTAGCTAGTGGCTGTACTGCCACAGCTTGGCCTTATGTAATGGGCTGTAATGAGCAATAACTTCATCATCTAAGGTCTCACATCATCTTTCTTTTCTCTAGTATCGCCACAGCATAACCCTGAACTTGCAGTGTATTTTAAAGGGAAGAGAGAGACATAGCAATTGCTCACATGAATCGGAGGAGAATGCAAGTATTTCAGAAAAGAATTTCCTTTCAGGAGCTCTGTCTAGAAAAGAGAAGAGATTTTTAATGTAGTCAGTGACATTGAAGGAGTACTGTCCAGAAAAAGAAAATATTTTGATCATAATATTTTGGAAAATCTGCTCTGAAAAGTTTGAAGCTTACAGCCAATGTAGTAAGCTTGGAGGAAAAAGTTACAGTTTCAAGAGCCAAAAAAATAAAAACAAAAATCCATTTCAACCTACTCAGCAGCCTTAACCACAAGTCTCCACTGTTCATCTGCATCTTTGCTATGTTGCAAACACAGCTATCTGTCAAGACATTAGAGATGTCTTGACGATCCCTGGACAGTGTGTTAAGGGAGCTATAGGAGATTACTGCGGTGACTGCTGGTTTCTTTAAAGGTGAAATGTGTTTAATGGAGTCTTTTGCTTTCATTATTATTACGTGCAGGACAATCATTCCTCAGTCGATGTGATCATATCTGTTAATCAACATGACAGTTCAGTATTGTGGTCCTGTGGTTTGAAAAGCTGAGATGACAGCCACACTTTAATTAGATTACACAGATGACTCATGAAGAGAGTCTCATGTGAGGGAATTGGTTTTAGAAATGAAGATGGATGGAGAGGCATCCTCTGCTGCTGTTAACAAAGTCATCATCCTGTTTGGTCTGAGGGATTTTGAGACCCACTGGAAGGGTCGCATCTAGACGTGATGATGTCAGCCCAGATGCCACTGTGGAAGCGGCAGAGCAGGCTGTACTGGGTCATTAAACATCGGCAGTAAACTCCAGCTACCAGTCAAGAGTTTCCAGTGTTCTCTTCTACGCAGTGGTTTGCCACGGAGGGAACATTAATAATGGGGACACTATGTGAATAGATAGGCCGTTAAGAGAGCAGGCACCATGGTTGGCATGGAATTTGCACAAATTTGCAATAAACCATGGTCCATCGTGGGCAGCAACTAGCATCCCCAGCATGGTGTATCATTAACAGACTGCAGCTACTGTCCTGCACCACTGAGACACTGAGGATTTCTTTTGTGCTCTGGACCATAAAGCCCACATCACAAAAGGGGAAAGGAGACAGACAGAGACAATGACTTGTCAGCATGACTCTCTACAGACCTGGTTTGGTGGTATAAACCAGCACCAAACCAGGTGCTGGTTTGGTGCTACAGTGGTTATTGATGACTACATGATTACTTCTTGTACTATTTGTCTGTATGGTAGCAACCCTTCAGACTACCTGCACTTTAACTTACCTCACCTAGTAAGCAATCCACACATCCTCTAACAGGCTTTATCTGTCAGACAGATGGCCCAGAATGCTCTGACTCTAGAATACTTTGGTATACAGAAGAGTTCATGGTGGACTCAGTGACTCCAAGGTGCACAAAATAAGCCCAAATCATCATCCCTTGACGACCTTGCTGGACAGTTAGTATTACGTATTTGTATTTGCTGCTATGCTTTGTTTAGTTATCTCCACAAATAGAATATTCCATCCGGAGGGCGTTGTTCCAGAAGTCTTGTGGTTTGTTCAGTGGTTTGCACAAAGTTTGTGCAACTTTGTGAACCTAAGCCATGCTTCCATGTTCATTTTAGAAAAAAGAGGCCTTCTCCTTGAAACTCTTCCAAACATGCCATAATTGTTCAGTCTTTTTCTAAGTATTCTCGAGCATTGCACAGTCTGACCAAACTGCTTTCATAGAGATGCTCACACAGGCTGGTAATTAGGTAATCAAGTGCATCTTATTAGCAGCACCCAGTTGCTTCTTATACTCTTACAGTAATTCCTGTGGAATCAGCAATGCTGTACTTTGAAAACTTTATTACATGACTGTATCTATTCATTTCTCAACGTTCCACTTGTGGCATCAATAGATCAAAATCTAAATTTGTCCCAGACTTTGTTTCGTGACCAAGTGTCGTGACCAGCCTCTGCTGTACTTTTTTTGTCATGACATTGTGTATAGTATAATTTACAGATCTATTTTATGTACAAACTGTGTACACATTATAAAAGGTTGTTGCTGAGGGACGCTATGACTTTTCCATACGTCCCACAATCAGATGGATGTTTTATATTAGTTTTTGCCTCATTTATAGGGATCTAAGAAAAGCAAGATGCCTTTCCAACATCCATCGACGGTTGTGTTTTGTAGTGCACAGTGAGCATTCTCACAGAGCTGCTCACATAGACACAAGCTTTAGGTTTGGAGATGTTTGTGTAGGAGTATATGTTTGTGACATCTAGCAATAACATACAGTCTTCACTTCATGGGAATTTTAAAAAATGTTGTCTTGTTGTTGGTGGTGGATTTTACAGAGGTTCGTGTGCGCTTACCTGCAGGTTTCATCTCTGTCACGTGGACTCAATGCTTGCTGTGCATGTGTTTCTCTCTGAGTCATCAGACCAGTTGGTGTACCCACATGCCAAGCTGGCTTGTCGTTGGCACCCAGCACTCCCCCACACTGACGGCATTTATTTAACACGAACAGTGCTCTCCTTCACTTTACTTCACGTCTCTGCTCTTCTCCAATTTCAGCTTCACATTGACCTCGCCGCAAAAAGCCAAACGTATAAATCATAACCAGGCGACAGAGCAATGTGAAGTCAAGAACCAGTAATAGATGGAAACATAAAGAGAAGTCATCCTTCCTTTAGTCAACAGTCCGCAGTTGATGTTTAGCTGCTTTCTGATGTGTTTTCTGGCAGACAGCCCGATCTCTCTACGACTCTCCGTACTGCAAACTGCTCCATAAAACACAAGAACAACTCATCTTATTTTACTTTTCTAAGAATTTAACAATACAGTATGTATTTCACATGAAATCCAGGCAACAACTGAGACTTTAGCAGTTCACCTTAGGGTGTAAGCCATGAAAGAAAGCTTCGCTGTTATTAACCAAATAAAATTAGGTTTTCATGGACAGATAAAAGCTTGTTGTGTTCTAATAAACTTTAGGTACACCAAGTTATACCAAAGTTTTTTGGTCCTACAAGTTTGTTGAATCATATTGAGTAAGTTTCTTAATAACATCATTAAATTAATCTTACTAACACATAAAGAAATTAAATAAAAAGAAGTTCAAGTTAAATCAAACTGACTAACATGTATTTATCCAAAAGGCACAATTTTGTGTGTATAACATGCAGCTATTTTAGCTTTTATCAGTACTTTTAAATCATTGCTGAAAAAAAAAAAAAAATCAGACTAAGGTCTGGTTTAGGTTTAAAACCAATCTGCTGGGAAAAATCAGGGTTTCAGTCAAAATTACTAATTTAATAAGGTGTGGATGCTTTCGTCACACTGCCAGGCAACGATTTTCACAATTTTAAATACAAAAACACTGACTGCTGTTTAGAAAGAGAAAAAATGCAGCAACCTCACACTTTAACAGCTCAGTGTTTTATTGGCCCATCCATCCACCCTGACTGTGTTCTTATTTGGATTTGTGGCTCTAACTAAAGGTGTATGCTAACTAAAGGTCATTTGTTTGAAAGGACAGTCTCTAATTACATCTGACTGACTTATATACCACTTTTTGTATCGTATTTTTGTGTTGTAGGATTTGTTCATGATCTCATGCAGATATTTGAACCTGTTTGTTTGATTACGAATTTATGTTCACTTTCAATATTTTTCTCTCCAATGTGAGGTTGGAGGCTCAGTTTTCTCACATTCACGTGCCTTTTGGTGAGAACTGAAGAGAAGTATGGTTGTGCTTAGACTAGAGACAGTTGTCTTTGTTTTTTAATGTGTTGAGTCAAGACTTGAATAGTTTCTACTGCCAACAAAACACTAGTGAGGAGCTACAACACAATATCAAAAGTTAACCATGTTAAAAAAGAATAAAAATAAATAAAAATATAAATAAAAAAAAGAATGTAAGCAGAAGGAAAAGGTTTTTTTAAGACTCCAAAGACTCAGCTAAACAGAGCGGGAGTGGTAGACTGATTCAGCGCCTTAGTGCTAGGCTCTTCCTTAGCTTCAGTCTTGTACGAGGGACTACCAAAAGACATTAAACAGTGAGCAACAGCGCGTTTCACAAGAAGCTGAGATAAGTAGTCTGGAGCATGTCCATTTACTGCTCTGCATGTAAGTGTGAGAATTTAAAACTGAATTCCAAAATCAACTGGGAGCCAATGTAAAGAGAATAAAATCGGGCTTATGCAAGCTTGCTTGCTGAAGTGTGTTAGGAGTCTGGCACCAGCATTTTGTATCGCTTGGAAGTGTGACAGAGATGATTTGTCTAAGCCAGTATAAAGGGCATTACAATAATTCAGGTGCAATCATGCAAACGCATGAGCATTTTTCTCTAGTTCAGAGGAGGAGACTATAGCTCACAACTAAAAATGGCCTCAGTTTTGTCACAGTTTAAAACAAGGCAGTTATTGGAGAGCCAATCACTAATCCAGGATAAACATTCAGGGTGGAAAGTCTATCTGGCTGGTGGGACATGAACAGCTGAATGTCATCAGCATGGAAATGATAAGAAATGCCAGAAAAGGACTAAATGATGAAAGACAACAACAAGGGACCCAGGAATGAACCGTGTGGAACCCAAAGGTTAAACAAGCAGTGTAGGAGGAGAACTTTCTCACCCTAAAAGAGAAAGTCCTTTCAGATAAATAGGAAAATCAGTCTAGTGCTGAGCCAGCCAAAACCTTAAGCCTATTAAGTAAAATATTGTGGTCAACGGTATCAAAGGCCGCACTGAGATCAAGCAAAATGAGCACAGAACAATTTCCTGCATCAGATATCATTACAAGATGATTACAAGACTGAAAAGAGCAGTTTCAGTGGAGCGTTTGTCCCTTTAAATAGTCCCAAAATAATGAATCAGACTGTATGTATGAATAATGACCTCAGTGTATCTCCATTCCTTAGACTTTCAAATTAATGTCTAAAAGGGTCCCTGCTCTTATACCAGAAGTATCACACCTGCAATACTGTCACCTCCGTTTGAGTATTCATTTTATCCATTTTTGTCATCAACTATTCAGGTCTTAATTTTCCTGACTGCTTCTGCCTTCATCGGACTGTTAAATCATAAGAATTAAACACATTATAATGGTAGCACTTGAGTAATTAGTAGGTAATGTGTGCCAGAGTGATCCAGATGGCTGAAGCTGAGAAGCATAGTAATGAAAAGGAAAATCTGCACTAATGACATTCAGAGTTTTTTTTATTTTAGTTTATTATTTTTAATCGGCTAAAGCAGTTTTCATCCACTTTAACTGACAAAGTTTTCTAGCCAGTTTTAGAGCTCAATTTGCCGTGAGGTTGTTCTTCTGCCATCACGGTTTACTGAGAGACATTTCCTCAAGGCTAGCACCATGTGATTGCTCTGTAGAGACACTCAGCCCAATCTCTTTTTTAAATACATACTTTATCTCTTCTAAAAGATGGTTTACAGTCTGTCTGAGCTACAGTGTTACAAATAAAATATGTTTATACCTAATCTGAACAGCCAATAAAACATCCTGGGTGTGGTCATTCAACCCCGTTTAAAATAGGGGAAAACAGTCTATACTTGCAGACAGCATCTCTACGTTGTTGCTCATGAACAGTGCCAATAGTTGTACAACAAATAAAAAACGGGAAAGCACAAACCTTGAGACCTCGCTCTCCCTCACAGTGCTCTCAATCATGCCACAAAATTGGTGTTAACATCAGGCTGTCAGTTTCAGGAAGTTGCTGTACAGTCAAACACAGACACCCCTAATAGGACATCAGAAATATGTCGAGGTAGGAGTGATTTCCAGAATCACCATCTGACAAGCAGTTCACACAAAGAAGAAGAAGCCTTTTTCTG
>VUQG01020157.1:27486-38521 GCA_015106755.1 Etia nguti
TGTTCTTTTGTCAAATGCTGTGGAAATGACCACCGGGAGATGGACAACCTGTGTTTTTGGTCTTATTGCTACAGGATTAAATCTTTCAGCATGACAATTCCCTTGTGTACAAACCTGGAGCCATTAACGAGTTGTTTTTATGAGCATGATGTCTGGCCTTCACACAGCCCTCACCTCAGAGCCCTCACCTCAGTCTAACCCATTACCTTTGGGGTGAACTACCGGACAAACCTTGGCAGCCAATATCTCACCAATCCTCCTGCGGCTGATTGAAAGAAACCTTCTGCAGGCAGGGCTGAAAACCTGAAACCAGAAGTCTGGATGATTGTAGTAGCTTGTTTAATGCTGTCCAAGGCTCACAGCTGTGGAAATTCACTATCCTCTTTTAAATGTATTTATTAAAACTCATTATTTGATGGAATTTTCTCAACTACTTCTCACCTTTTTAGATTGTTTTTGAAAGTAGCTGTTACTATTAATTATGGGTGTATCTGTTTATAAACAAATACACTGGTGCATGTGTGGAAAGCATGCAGAGCTGCACAAACACAGTATTTGAAACATAATTTGGAAAAATATAAACATAAATAAAACCTTAAGACCTTTATTTCTCATTTTCTTCCAGGTTGAAGAGGAGGAAGAAATCGGATATGCCGAAGGAAACATAGAAAGTGAGTTGAGGAAATAACTGATATTTGATTTTCAGTTTAAAAAGGAGCAAAGTAACACTCTCCCTACTTTTCCACCATAGTCCCTTTTGCCTTCTTTCATAAAGCCAGCAGTCGACTCTGTCGAACATTTCATCACAAAATGTTTCATCTCAGTAAATGCCAAGTGTCAGGTAACCATATTTTCACCACAACGAATCGCTCCCTGCAGCCCTGTGTGTGTGTGTCTGTGTGTGCGTTTGTGCATGTGTGTGTGTGTGTGTGTATATCAGCACTGCTTTACATCAACAGTATTGGCTGTGTAATGGAAGGGGAGGCTCGTCTGTTGATTCACTGTCGCCACTTAGACCTGATGTTTATCTCGTTAGCCAACAGTACAAATTATTTTCATTACTATGTTACTGGTATGATTCTTGCTACCAACCCAGCCATAGGGAGACCGTGAGCGAGTGTACTCATAATAAATGAGGAGGGTTTCATCAGGAAGGGAATCTGACACAAAGTCTTTGCCAAATCAAACATGCAGCTCATCAGAAAATTGACTCCCATAACAGATCAGTCGGGGCCTGGGTTAACGATGACCACCCCCTGTGCTGTTTTCAAACAGAGTGGAACTGCTGGCCAAAGGCAAAGGAAGAGGAGGGGGCATTTTCAGAGACAGCAAGAGGAAAGGACAGGAAGGAATAAGAGGAAGTTGAGAACAGGAACTTTAAATGTAGTGACTGATGTAGGAAAGGAAGACATGCAGAGGGTTAGTGTGACAGAAGAAGATGCTAGGGACAGGATGGAAGCAGAAGATTTTTGCCACCACTTGATATTTTTTATTTGGATTAAACAGTTTTTTCAGTGATTCAGCCACAAGAGTTATAACTATTAGTGAGCTGCGCCTCCACGAAGCATGAATTTAAAGCTTAATAAGTGAAATCAGTCAGAATGATGTAATTGCAATTGCCAAAATCATACGGTGAATAAACTGTGCAAAAGCAGTGTGTCTGAGCACACCTGTATTTACTGCGTGATAAAGTTAGAAGATTACAGCTTCTGTTTCATGTAAACAAACTGCTGCTGTTTACAAAATGTTTTTCCTCTGAAACTAAACAGGAAATATTAAAACCCACAAGTCAAACGGTCATAAATTCAAAAGCAAATGCAAACGCTTATTGCTTTAACTTTGTGCACAAGTATCGCTCAAAAAACCATTCCTACTTAGATTTCGGGGTAATGCATGGGGAAATTGCAAATATATGCTTAATTAACATTCTGTGGTGAGGTGTAACAACAGAACACACATCATCAGCCAATCACAAAGGAGGAAAAACACAGGAAACAAATCGACCACACACAAAGAGAGTCATTCCCCGATTGCACTTGCTCGATTCCTCTCCTCATGAATTAGTCCCCTTAGGGGAAAACAGACAACAAGAGAGGGATGTTGTCAGCTAAATAAACTGTGCCATTACATGTTTTGTTATTACTGCTGCTGTATTGCATGATTTCAGTGCTCAGAGCATGTTTTAAATTTATGGAGACTTTTAATTAAGCCTGCATTGCTTAAAAAAAGGTCTTTAGCTTTACTTGTGATGATCAAGGTCAGGTTATGAGGATAGGAAATGTCGGCGATGGTCCTCAGAGATAGAAGTACAAGTATATGGGTGCGTGGTTCTGAACCACATGTTAAACTGTGATTTTCTTCTTTCCGACAGGTTATTCTACAGAAAAGAAGAAACCAAAGGTTATCTTCATGATGGGTAAGAGCTGACCACATTGGCACACACGATGATAGCGAGCAGCTGCTGATTGTTCATCAAGCTGCTAGTTAATAATTCACTCACACACACACAAACACAAACAAGTCAGACTAGGGAGGAAGTGACAGATATCTTCATCTTACTTGTGTCTGTCAGTAGAAAACAAGCCATTTAGACTGATGCATGTCTACAGTACTTAGAGTTTAACAGCAGTTTGACATTTAGCAGTTTATTAGGCACATATAGCCTAAATAAGTCCTCCTCTCAGAGAAATTATGAAGATGGAAAGCATGAAGTCTAACGTTACTGATTTGCATATAATTGCACTCTTGGGGCCTTTTTTCTCCGATGGTAAGAAGACCCAGATCCAGGACTCACAGGCAGGTTTAAATAATGAAAAGCAGGCATTAACTGGCTTCAAAAATTACACGAAAAACAAAAATCTCAAAGGGGAAAAAAACCCAAGACTCTACATAAAGGGGCATGAGAAGACTGGGGAGGGAGATGCTGACAAGCTGGAAACAAACAGGGGGAAAAGAAAAGTGAACAACATGATTAGATATGATTGAAGAATGACACATATTTCAGAACAATCAGGAAATCAGAAGGATGACAAAGAGAAGTCAAAACACAGGAGACACACAACGGGACGCAATTACCAAAATAACACTGCCAAAAATATTTAAAACATTAAAATTATAGGAACACTTTAAAAACACATCAGATCTTAATGGGGGAAAAACATCATGATGGAGCAGGCTCGTCCATTTTGCTGAAATAATTTTTTGGGCGGTGTTACCCTCTGCGCCGTGTACGCTGTCTCCTCTCCATCAGAGACACGATAGCCAGCTCTGCATCCCCGTTTTTGTTTCCTCTCCCTGCACCATCTGCGTCACTCGCTGTTCGCGACAGTAACCCGTGGAACGCCCGGTGGTCTCACAGATTCGGGTGGGATACTGTCGGTCAAATGCGAAGTAAAGTCCGGGTTCAGGCTGAGGCCGATGTCTATTAGTTCCTGATGACTAAAAGTGATCAGTGAAATGCAGGAAGACGCAACAAAAAGCCATAAAAAACACAGAAAGGTGCACAAGTGTTTTACTGGATTTAGATTAGGCAAGCAGTAAGTGCTATCAATTCTTTAATCCTCCAGGAACTCCCCGCGTACTCTCACCACATAAAGCCGGGAATTATGGTGCACCAGGATGAACCTAGGACACACTGCAGCATTGCAGGGTCAGAGGATTTCATCCTCATACCAGCTAGGTTGTTGTTGCCGACCTGTAGAGGTCTGCCTCCATGGTGACCCACCACCAAACCTGTCATGCTAATTGATTTTACAGGCAGCATAACGTTGTCCATGCTTTCTCCAGATCCTTTAACATCTGTCACATCTGCTCAGATGTAAAAGCTTGAGCCAAATAGCCAAGGGTCGCAGAAGGGTCTTCATCTTACAATTTAAAGTGTTTTAAGGCCAGTGTTGTTGTGATTTGGCACTATATAAACATTTTTTATTGTGCTGGACTTCGTGTGCTGTTCATCTGCTCTCTGCAGCATTACATGGCTTTCATTTTTTTTAAAAAGTAGTGCATGCATTATTTTTCTTTTCTACTATTTTATTTTCTATGATAGACTAGATCTATTCAGATAATGTTAATACAAGCAAAAATGATCACATTAATCAGTGGAAATGGTGCTTATAAGTTGCCACTTTCCCCCATGTGGAACAACCAATATCTTTGTCAGTATATTTTTATTAACTTGAATCTGCAATGTGACTCTAACGGCAGCTATCAGATCAATCTAGTATGCAAATATATACGACATCTAAGTAATATTTGTCACAAATATGGAAAAATGCAACACTGCTGCTTTCAATTTGTGCTCAGTGTTACTTCCTACCCCTAGAGGAAGAGGTTTTCAGTTTTTTGTGATCAATTAGTATGCCATGACAGTACAGTGAGGCACTGTGGCTCAGTCTGCTAATTGAAGACACGACAGACGTGCAGGTTAATTAGAGATCTAGGACATACAGACCCTCCATTAACCACCGTAAACCCTGCTACCATGGAAAAACACTAAAGATACGGTCACCAAAAGCTTATTTAATCAGTAGTCTGAATGTGTATGTGTGTGTGTGTGGGGGGGCTCTCTGTCACACCCATATATCAGTGCTAAAATCCCTTTTCATGGACTCTCAGGACAAATCCAGACTGATCTGAATTAACACCAGTTTGTCTGAGGATTTGAAAAACAGACGCTGTGCCAGACCAAAAGCTTTTTCACAGCAGCAGCAGATAATTGGAGGAAAATGTCACCCACAAATGCAACAACTGTCACCTACACTCAGATGTGTCTCCCGAACAAATTTTATACTATATAATGAGAGGTCAGCCAATCAAGATAACATTTAGGATTTCACTCCATTTATAACAATCTGCGATTGTGCTGTCAGGGAAATAAAATAGAAAGTCTAATTTATTAAAACAGAAGTTATGTTACAGTTTGGTTTTCATTCTTTCACAGCATCAGTTTATTCTGATGTTACTACCTGCTTTAAGATTAGCAGTTATCCTCAAGCTTACAGGAAATACAAGCAACTTGCAAATCATTTAAATCCTATACATATTTAAAAACAGAATAAAGAGGGAAAATTATAAAACTGAGTAATTTGGGGTTTTTTGTTTGTTTGTTTTTTTGTATTTGTGCCATTTTAATTTGATGCCAGCAGCATGTTTAAAAAAAGCTGGAGTAGGAACAGCAAAAGACTAAAAGACTAAATAGGTTAATAAGTAACATGATTGCGGATGAAATGAGCATCCCTCACTACTCTGTAAAAGACTGCATGGACAAAGTCAGTTAGACTCCAGGGATATCAATCAGTCCAGTTAGAAAACAGAAACCACTGTGAATCTATTTTGTGTTTGGTGCAAGTCAACATGATAACAAGTTAAACAACAAGCGAATCCCCAATAAGTGAATGGTTTTGCAGAGCAATGTCAACAGGACATTGCACGGTGATTGACTGTAACGCCATCCTGACTGATTTTTCTCTAGTTTTCCTTTATGATCATTGTCACTTCTGGCATGTGGCTGTTGAGACAGTGGATGGTATCCTGGAGGATCTCTTCACAGACCTGCATCAGCGAATCAGTGAGCTCCTGGGCAGTTCTATTCAATTCAATCCAGTTTTATTTTTATAGTACCAAATCACAACAGAAGTCTTTACCTGTGAGGTAACAATCAAACGACCCTCTTTGAGCAAGCACTTGGCGACAGTGGGAAGGAAAAATTCCCTCAGGGAGGGGTCGGGGGCCGAGGAGCGTCTGTGCCACTATTTGACAGCGTCCGTTGCATCAATGCATGACATCCCAGAGGTTCTTTGTATACTTCATGTCTACAGAACTTGAGGCCCAGTAAATGGTGTCTATGCCTTGATCATCTAGAGAGGAGCACACTAGCAAAGACAAGAGAAAAACCATCCAATGTACTATAAACACAGTTCAGAAACATCTGTCACAAATAAACGAAGGCATCATTAATGCTGAACGATAGATACAGTTTTTAGTTTATTGCCATCCAGACAGTGTCTGTTTTGCATCTTGCTTATTTCTGTTATTTGCTTATTTTTATTAGCACGCTGCTGAACCACATTCTGCACGTATTTCACAGCATACCGAACTGTGTATTAAATTCGGTTTAACAGCACCGACACATCCTGTGTCCAGTGAGAAAACGACTCCTGTCCCATTTTCATGATCATCACAAGGATGAGTTCAAAATGAGCACATTTTTTAAAGAAAGAAAAACACCTTTGAAATGCTGTTTTTTGAGTTGAAATTTCATTTTTAAAGAATTCTAGAATTTAAATTATTTGCAAATCACTGCCTTCTGTTTATATTTACATTTTACACAGCATCACAACTTTTTTCTGGCTGGCAGCTGTTGAATAAAACCGACACCATTATTGTCTGATCTCTCTCATATCTTTTACCACCCACTGTTCTGCCTGCAGGTTGCTCATAGTGTTGTGTCAAGCAATTCACAAAGTAGCAGGAGCTCTGTGAACCCTTATGAATATGAGCATGTCATGTATGTATGAAAGGCAGCTGACATGTTTTGTTTTTTTATTTGTTTGTTTTTTACTTTATTTTTTAAAAAAGAACACAGTGATATGAAAATAAAACACAGCTCGGTCTGCAAGTCTTCCGTGGGAAATCTTCCGTCAACCTTTCCAGGCGACTTTTCGGCAATATAGGAACTCAGATTTATTTTTCCAGTTGTTTCTGGACCACATCAGTAAGTTGTGGGCTGGAAAAAATGAGCTGAAAAATGCTGAACTACTCTGTAAGCATCATAGCATCAGTACAAGTGATCGCTTTCACATGTTAGATTCATTGTTACTTACTGTGGGTTTGAAAGCCTCGTCTTTATTCCTCTCTCAGTTCATGGAAACTTAAAGCTTACGTCACTGTGGAGAGTGATGTTGGTGTTCCAGCAGTTTCCAGTTCATAGCAGGCTTGAGCCTTAGTGACAGGGTGACAGTTTGGGTCTTCTTCCACACCTTGGCAAAATAACGTTTTTGGGACTGATCTCTGAATCTGCAGTTTTTTTGAAGCGGCT
The DNA here is from genome assembly GCA_015106755.1 of Etia nguti. Lineage (NCBI taxonomy): Eukaryota > Metazoa > Chordata > Actinopteri > Cichliformes > Cichlidae > Etia > Etia nguti. The sequence goes on from VUQG01020157.1 coordinate 34,523, forward strand.
CTGCTAAGTTTCTGGAATGACGTTCCCAGAGCCCGAACCTCAGAAGCTTTTTGATGGCTGCCAAAAGCATTGAGTCGAGATGCCCATTTAACCAAATATTAGTAGAAGTGTATGTATATATAAGTAAAATTGTTAAGAAATCAGGAAGCAGGCTTGGTTGTCATATTTTGCAGGAGTCACTGATGGGACTATTGTAGAGCTCGGATCCAAGTCAGCAGTGGTTTGGACAGTGGACAGTTGTAATCTCCTTGCAACTGAAATTAGTTGCTCCAACTAACTGCAATCAGTTGCCAAATGAAAAGAAATTCAGTGCAATCATTGGGAAACCACCATCACCACCAAACACCATCCTATTTTTATCTAGTGTGACTGGCACTCAGCCAGTTAATATACTATATAAATAAAAATAAAGTATATTTTCATAAAACCACTAAGCCTTTTAACAGACCGCTCTTTGTTAAGAGGCTTAGGGGCATTGAATTAAAAACTGAACTCAAAGGCATGTGAAAACCATCAAACTGTTAGTTCTTAAGATGCTTATACAACTTTAAAATGGTCTGTAATGTTTTTCTTTATTATCTGTCATTAAATGCTGCTGCAGTCACTGATGCTCTTATTTAACATGGTCAAATCATGCAAAGCTACCACAGAGAAGAGAATTAAATAAAGAAAAACATGGAGCTGCATCTTACTTTAACTGGTCCCCATAATGTTTTGTCATAAATAATATCAACCCACTTATTCTGCTGTATTTTCAGCAGTTGTAGATTTTTAAAGAGTGCTTTCAACACCCAAGTTGTCCAGCACTCCCCTTCGAGAAACAACTGCAGGGACGAAAGGTTTTCTTTCCTGCCCCGTCAGATGTCATTCCAACTTTGAAAATACTGACTCAAGACTGCGTGACGCAGCATGATGACTCCTCAGTTCTACATGAAAGTGTTGTAGCCTTTCACCATCCCTGTCTCCTCCTTTTATCATCCAGCTTCAATGAAGCTGCTGCTGCTTGAGGGGAGATACAGGTTATCTGTCAGACTTATTAGGGGCTAAAAAAGGCTATCTCCCTATTCTTGGAAATCATGATGACAGCACCAGAGTGTCTTTAAAGTGAGCATATCAAGCTTTTCCTTAATTTCTCTCACATTCTGTGCTACAGTGTTGGATGCTCACATGAAAATAGATAAAATCTTAAATGTTGAGGTTAGTGTATGTACAGGTAAACCCATTGGGCTAAAAGCTAACAGTGCCAGTTTTTTTCCCCCCATATGAAGCCACTTCAAGGGGCAGCCAATCAGAATAAAGTTTTCTTAAAGAGACAGTGCACCTAAAGGGGACAGGTGGGAGCTATAAAACTGCTTGTTTTGGACAGTTGGATTAGGTACAATTTAGGAAAAACAATTTGAACAGTTAATCATGCAAAGCTTCTCTAGTAGAGTCGAGGAATAAAAATATAGAGCTGGAAATTAAGGAATTAGGACTAATTTAAGAAATAAGCTAGGGGAAAATTGTAATAACACCAACTGCAATATCTGCCATTTGCTGGTCATATTTATGCTTCATATTTCATGTTTCCTTTTTTCTAAATGAGTTATATAATAGTATAACACTATTGTTATTAATTAGCTAACCTACCGAGTCTAAATATACAGTGCTGTGCATAAGTCTGGAGCCACTCCACATTTCTTCAAAATTTTCTTCCAAGGAGCCACAGTTTCTTAAAATTATTGAAGCAGTGAATCATCCTACCTAAGTCAAGGGATGAACCAGTGCTGAAAAATTCCAAAGATAACAGTTTGACAGGCATAAAATTGTATTTTTGCACCAACCAGGTGATTCCCAAAGAGCTATTACCTGAAAACTTGGCATAACTCAGCATAGTGTGCAGTGGATCTTTAAAAAAATCTGAGGAAACTAGACAAGTGGAGGAAATGAGAAGAGATGGCAGGCCTAAAAAGAACTGTCAGCAGATTAACAGTATCTGAAAGTCATGTCCTTAAGATTTTTTTTTTTAAAGACACAGAACCTGAGAGATTTATCTGATCCTTAAGTTGATCCATCTACTGTTCACTAAAGCCTCAAAGAAATGGTCTCAGTGGGAGTGTGGCTTTCAAGAAGCCATTCTTAAGTGAAACAAGGAGAAAAGACTGAAATGTGTCAGATGACACAAGAACTGAACTGAAAATCAGTGGCAACAGGTCTGATGGAGTGATGATTCATTGGTTGAAATGCTCATCAGTATGCACGGAGGAAGAGAGAGAGGTACAACAGTGAGTGTGTACAGCCATCTGTAAAACAAGGTGGAGGCTCTGTCATGGTTTTGGACTTCATTTCAGCCAGTGGTGTTGGTGATGTTATCAAAAGTGATGGAATTATGAATGTAGAATAGCATTGTCAGATTTTGATCATGTGTGTCCTTTTCTAAGACCACATATAAGGTCAGGTGTGAACTTTTGTTCTTCTGTATAATTCTTTTGTTTATATTGATGCTAAACCTGTCCACCTGCCACATGCTGCTAAGAATTAAACACTTGAGAAGCAATAAAGGGAGGCAGAATAAGTCATTAAACAAAAAGATAAAAGTCATTAATGAAGGCATTTACGTTTTGTTGATTAAAAGTCAGAAGAGGAGACTGTGTTTTTTCTCTGTCTCTTTCACAACAGGATTGAATACAAACTATCATGAAAGTTGGCCGACAGGTAAAACAATCCAATAAATTTGGGTACAGATACACCTGTAAATTTGCAAAATCTCAGAGCTCCCTTCTTGTTTAATGTGGATTTACCTCACCAATTGCCTTGCATGGTAGCTTGTGACTTAAAAATCCTTCTTGTGACAGATGGTTTATCTGATCACCTGCCAAGTATTTTTTGTAAGCAGGTCCCTTTAAAATACAAATTTTCCTTATAGAGATGGTAAGAATCCGCCAGCTACATGCTACATACATCGCTGCACTGACTGCTCGCCAACTTTCAAAGCTCCTCAGTTTGCAGCTTCTTTTTTTTCCTCTTTGGTGCTTTTTACGTTCTATAGATCATTCCTGTGATTGTCTGAAGTGAGCGCGAAGTTAGATGGTGAGAGCCAATAATCTGTCAAGAATATTTGAAAAAGTGCCTGGCTTTTTGGCGAACAATTTCTAAGAACTACTTTCATCGGGTTAGCCTCCACCTTGTTTTACAGATGGCTGTACACACTCACTGTTGTACCTCTCTCTCTTCCTCCGTGCATACTGATGAGCATTTCAACCAATGAATCATCACTCCATCAGACCTGTTGCCACTGATTTTCAGTCCAGTTCTTGTGTGCATCGGGTTACCCATCCAAAAGTGTTCTGCAGAAGTGCTACAGGGGGGGGGGGAAAGGCAGTGAAGTACTAATGTGAGCTTTTACTTAAGCCATTTTCCCTCCATTTCTATCTTTTCGTCTTATTCCACCATGCTCTCTGACTTCCATCTCTCTCTTTTTTTTGTTTCCCCTCTCTGCAGAAAATTACCATTTGCCCTTGTAATCAGACTTGCATTTAAAAAGTGAAAAACCTGCTGGTAGTGTGTGATGCAACAGTGGTAATTTTGCACTTAGTGGGGCTGGCTGGAAACGAGTGTTATGGTGTTAAAGGATGCCATTAACAAGCAGAAACTGCCCTGCTGAAGCTAATGAAGAAATTTCTAATGATATCTTTTTTTCCCTTAAGGATTTACAGGCTTAATTAGAGAATCAGCTGATTAAACAGTCAGTCAGTTAATCAGTGAGGCACAGAAGATTAATTGATAACCTACACTACCAGTCAAACGTTTGGACACACCTTCTCATTTAATGGTTTTTATTTATTTTCATGACATTGTAGATTCTCACTGAAGGCATCAAAACAATGAATGAACACATATGGAATTATGTAGTAAACAAAAAAGTGAAATAACTCAAAACACTTTTTATAGTTTAGATTCTTAAAAAAATAGCCCCTCTTTGCTTTGATTACTGCTTTGCACACTCTTTCATTCTCTCGA